>BDUI01031211.1:8105-18246 GCA_002335545.1 Apodemus speciosus | reverse complement strand
GTTCCTGGCCTGGCTTCTCTGTAAACTGTAAGCTTAATAAGCCCTTATTAAGGGCTGGAGAGATGGCTCAGCAGGTAAGAGCACCGACTGCTCTTCCAAAGGTCATGAGTTCAAATCCCAGCAACCACATGGTGGCTCACAACCATCTGTAAAGAGATGAMACTCTTCCGGTGTCTAAAGATAGCTACACTTACATATAATAAATAAATCTTAAAAAAAAAAAAAAGCCCTTCCCTCCCAAATTCCTTTGGTTATGGTATCTTATCTCAGCACCAGAAAAGCACACCAGAACCACCACCATGCCCCAGTGTACATGGTACTGGTAATCAAACACAGAGCTTAATCCATACTACTCAGCTGAGCTATAGCCCAGCCYGGCACSTTCTGTTCTGTTTTGTTTTTTGTTTTTGTTGTTGTTGTTTTTGTTTGTTTGTTTTTTTCCGAGACAGGGTTTTTCTGTGTAGCTCTGGCTGTCCTGGAACTCACTCTGTAGACCAGGCTGGCCTCGAACTCAGAGGCCTGCCTCTGCCTCCCAGAGTGCTGGGATTACAGGCGTGCGCCACCACGTCTGTTCTGTTTTGAGACAGTCTCACCATATAACTCTGAGTAGCCTAGAATTCATAAATCCACCTGTCTCTGCCTCCCAAGTGCTGGAAGCAATATCCTTTTTATTTAATAGGATGTACAGAGCCGGAGAGATGGCTGGTTGGCTAAGAATACTCAGCCAATCTCTAGAAATAGCCTAGCAGTTAAAAGAGCACTTGATCCTCAAAAGGATCCAGGTTCGCGTCCCAGCACCTTCAAGGCAGCTCTTAACTGTACCTCCAGTCAATAGGGCATCCCCTCTTCTGGCCTCCCAGGGCACCGCATGCATATGGTACACGACATACATACTGGCAGAACACCATACACATAAATAGAAATGAAGCTTAAAAAAGGAAACGTACAAAGGCCAGATTGGTGGTTCATACCTCTAATCCTAGCACTTGGGAGGCAGACGCAGGATGATCTGAGTTTGAGACCATCTTGGTCTACACATTAAGCCCTAAGACAGCCAGGGCTGGAGAGAAGGCTCAGTGGTTGAGACTACTTGCTGTTCTTACAACAGGACCAGAGTCAGTTCCAAGCACCTCCACC
This sequence comes from Apodemus speciosus, assembly GCA_002335545.1. Classification (NCBI taxonomy): domain Eukaryota; kingdom Metazoa; phylum Chordata; class Mammalia; order Rodentia; family Muridae; genus Apodemus; species Apodemus speciosus. The sequence continues at coordinate 17,109 of BDUI01031211.1, read as the reverse complement.
TGGCAGTTCCAACTACAACCCGAAAGGCTCTAAGAACCCTCCTCGGCCTCTGTAGGAACGCACCATACACATGTAGACAAAGCACGTGCATACACTAGAAATTGATACCAAAGAAATTTTGGTACATCACTAAACCTGTACCTATTTAGACATTGAGAGGGGAGTCAGTGCTTCCTTTATACCCAGTGGGTATGAAAAGCCATTCTGCCATACAGAATTTGGACCATAGGGCCATGAAACAAGAACATGCTTGTTGGACTTCTGGGGAAAGTCCCTGCTAAGAATTTATTGTACAAAGCAATGTATTTTAGAACCAGCGATATTCTATTACCTCATTCTGGAGTCATGCCTGTAACACATCCAGGATTCCCTTTTTCTTGTGTAGCCCTGGCTGTCCTGGAACTCACTCTGTAGACAAGGCTGGCCTGGAACTCGGAACTCCACCTGCCTCTGCATCCCAAGTGCTGGGATTAAAGGTGTGCGCCACCACTGCCCRGCCAAGCCTCTTTTAATCATCTCTGACCCACTGATCCYTCTGAARGCAGTAAGTGCCAACCTTAAAGCAAAAGCCTAGTGTGCAGTACATTATTTTCCCAGATGAGGGCTTTTGGACCCAGTATGCCAGAGGCTGAGGCAGGGGAGAAGAGGGGCAGGAAAAGCAGTCTTAGCAGGTTTGTTACACCCCACCCCTAAGCCTTACAGGAAAAGCCTAGTAATTTAGGGGTTCAAGGGAAGTGCCCTTGGCTTAGGCAGTGTTCTAAGCTGGGCACTTGGCGCACACACAAAATGTAGGGAGCCTGGAGAGATGGCTCAGCGGTGCCGAACTCTTCCAGAATTCCAGCACTTAAATGGTGGTTTATAACTCTAATTCCAGGGAACTGAACGCCCTCTTCTGGGCTCAGAGGCACTCTACATGCAAGCAAAACACCCATACACAGAAAATAAGATTTTAAAGAAATGGACTAAGTTAATAAAGATATGCATCCTTTCTGCAAGATTCAAAACTTAATGTTGATTTATGCTTAGAGCAATGGCCAGGAATCCATCCATACTATACAGATTCCTTTCAGGTAATTTGCCCAAGGTGAACATGCAGTCAGGCTGAAGCTGACAGGAATTAACTCCACTTCATCATGGCTCAATGTGGGTTTTCATCGGAACTCATCTAGCCAGACACAGGCAGTACTGGCTGCCTAGTCCTGTGGGGATGTGAAGGCCAGTCCAGAGTCTCAAGTGCTCCCCACCCCAATATTCTTGGTGATTTCAGCTTTATATTCAAACGTCTGTAAGCAGGACCATCTCTCAGCCTCTGCAGATAACTGAGGTCACCTTTCACTTCCAACAGTAATCTCAAGTAAGAAAGCAGCAGAGTAAAGAATGGAACTTAATCTTTATTTACAGGACATGACAGGGTACGAAATTCCACATAGAAATAAACTCAGAGGACAGCTTCATAGAGTATGTACAGTTTATAACTGTTCAAGTATAGTTTCTTTTGTAAAAAGTGCTACATTAACAAACCACATGTAAAAAGAGTTCTTAGWAGAGAAACAGTTAAGACAAATTTATGAGAACACAGGATAGCACAGCACATAGCTAACAGCTTTGTGCCTTGGCTGGGCATTAGAAGTTGAAGGTCCCGGGAGCTCCATCCTGAACTTGGAAGGCGAAGCCTTCAGAGGTAGTTTCTGGCACCACATTTTGATCTTCCTCTTCCTGGAAAAGGCAAGACAAGATATAACCATAAATCTCTGTCTCAAAGCCTGCACATAGCAGAAAACTGGCTGCCAAAGCTTCGCTAACTCGTGTGCAGAGAGAAGGTTCTGGATGGGTTGAGGCACGATAATCAACAGAAACTGACATCTGTGCACCTATCACTGCACAACAGACCAATCAGACAGAGCTGGTCCTCTTCTCCATAAACTTCCACAAGGATACCCATAAACTTAGTCTCAGGTGTCCCAGGCTGTTCACACACCATCATCAAGCCAACACTAGAGGAGCATATGCATACATGCATATATACATACAGCACGTCTTGGCTGCATACATACACACACACACACACACACACACACACACACACACACGCACACACACACACACACATCAATGCAGCAAGTCTGGGCTGCATTGATGCTTGTTCTATGTGATAGGATAAGAACCATATACAAAGGATCAAAAGCTAATGGGCTTGAAGATACTTRTGAATTCTTACACTTTCCAAGCTGTGACCATGGCCAGCACTCACCTCCACGGAGAAGTACTTCTCAATCAAGTTTAATGAGGCCTTGTATACAGACTCGTTTTCATGGCTCTGTAGTGCTTCAATTTTATCCAAGCCTCCACACTCTTCAATCATTATACTGAGTTTTTCTGTCTCACCTAGTTTCTCTGCAGCCTTAAAACAAAACACAATTCAAGTTTACTACCCTCTATGAGATACAAATACCAGTTTCTATGAGAGATGTTATAGTTGTTTTGTGTATTTATTTTTATTTTTATCTGGTTTTGATTTCTGAGACAGTTTATGTAGCCCTGGCTGTCCATGTAGACCAGGCTCTCTCAAACTTGAGATCCACCTGCCTCTTCCTCCTATGTGCTGGATTAAAGGCTTGCTCCATCACTGCCCACAAAAAAAAAAAAAAAACCTTGAAGAAAGGGTGCCAAAATAGTGSCTCAGTGGTTAAGAGCACTTATTCTTACAGAGGATCTGGGTTTGAGTCCCAGCATATATATGGTTGCTCACAATAGACAACTCTAGTTCCCACCCATACATTCAAAATGAATATAAAAAGGAATTGGGGGGAGGTTCCAATACAGAGTTTCTCTGTGTATGTAGCCCTGGCTGTTCTAGAACAGGCTGTATAGACCAGGCTGGCCTCAAATTCAAGGGCTTGGCCTGCCTTAAATTCAAGCAAACATAGTCTTGTTAGGACTTACCTGAAAGATATTTGAAATGGCATCAAGAATAACCTGAATAATCTTGGTATCTTTTGCACTCAAGAGGTTCATCAAAGGTTCTATTATCCCACAATGAACGAGATACACAATCTGYTCAACAGTCCCACCGCTGGTATAGTTGGTTATAGCCCATGCGGCCTCCTTCTGCGTCTTAAAGTCTGCCTGAAAAACAAGAAAGACGAATATGGGTTTCAGTCCAGAAGTCCTAACAGCAAGACTCCCAAGTTAGTGGTCTAAAAACACCAAGCCAACTACCTGCTGGTTCTACCCAATAATTGGAGGTACTGTCCACTACCCAAAGAGCTTACGCAGTTCGCATTGGTATTCTTTTAGGACTTTTTTGTTTTGTTTTGTTTTTTTGTTTTTTTTCTAAGGGTTTCTCTGTGTAGCCCTGGCTGTCCTGGAACTCACTCTGTAGACCAGGCTGGCCTCAAACTCAGAAATCCGCCTCCCTCTGCCTCCCAAGTGCTGGGATTAAAGGCGTGCACCATCACTGCCCGGCCCTTTTAAGACTCTTAATAGTTGTTACTATTGGTTTTTGAGGCAAGATACCCGCCCCCACCCCGGCTCTGTTGCACTGGCTTATCCTGACAATCGCTGTTTAGATCAGGTTGGTCTTGAATTAAAAGCATGTGCCACTGTGCCCAGGTTCCTCTAAGACTCTTAGCAAGCATAGGTTGTCATAAATGCAATCATCTGGTCAAATTCTAAACTCTCATTACCTTAGAGAGGACACCAACAAGAAACGGGACTAGGCCATGATTCACAACTTGCTGAATCTGGTCCTGGCGTCCAGCTGTAATGTTTGACATTGTCCATGTGGCCTCCTTCTGAATATTAGTCTTGGGGTTTGTTAGCAGGCTGGGAAAGACAGCAAGTGCTCCTGCGTCTATCACTTTCTGGGTCTGTTCATCTGTTCCAGTGACAATATTCCCTATGGCTCTTAGTGCGGGAGTCTAAAAAAAAAAAAAAGTTGTTAATTACTTCCCAGTGCTGCTGAAAAAAATTTACTATTCTGCAAGTTCTGCGAAAGTGACAGGCAGTATCTCAACAGTTATCAACTGATTATGCTCCTGTATTCATAAAGCTCATTAATAAAAAGGCTACCACCTACCACAATGGGCAATTCAGTAGCTCCTAGAAGCTTCACAAGCTGGGGAACAACTCCTTTCTTCACAACCATCTCAATGCGCTCATTTGGACCATCAGTCAGGTAGGAAATAGCCCAGCAGGAATCTGCTAATACTTCTGGATCGTTGTGGTGCAGGAGTCGAACTAAAGTAGGAAGAATCTGCTCAACGGCATCTAAGGGGGGTGCAGGATTCTTGTTTCGACAAAGGTTTGAAAGCGTCCAGGTAAGATTACGTAAGTAACCACACTGAGGGGAAAGAAAAAATTATTGAGAAGGTTTGTCTTTGAATAGATGGGGAAAACAAGAACCACATATTATTAAGTGGCTCTACTTATGGTATTAACTTACTGCCAAGGATGATAGGTCAGGAACTGCAAGAAGTGCCAACAGTGGGTCGATTGCACCGTGTTTGATAACTAAGTCTCGGAAAACTGAACCATCACCTGGAACAGAAAGCAAGATTGGCTGAGCATGGCAGTGAACCCCTTTAATCTCAGGATCTATTTCTGTGGGTTCCAAATCATCCTGGTCTATATATACAGCCAGTGCTACATACATGAGGCCCTGTCACAAAAAATAAAAAAGCCAGATTAATGAACTTACTATCCCAAACATCCATGTTTACTTAGCTACTGAACGCACGGTCAGACCTGCTCTAAGAGAGTTATTTCTTCAGCAGCATTCTGAAATGCCTCTTCCATTCCTAATAAGGGCCTAAGGCAAGCGCAAAGCTTGACACAAAAGTCACTAGGACCTTCTTTAATCACATTGGACACATTCAGTCCAAAGAATTTTAAGTGCAAGTACCTGCAATGTTTCCAAGAGCCCATACAGCTTGCTCACTGATGTGAGCATGGGGAGATGCCAAGAGAGAAATGAATGCTGGGATAGCACCTCCGTCCACCACAGCTTTGGTCTGTTCAGATGTTCCCGACGCAATGTTGGTGAGTGCCCAAGCAGACTCRAACTGAATGGGACTACAATCAGTTCTGCCCAAGAATGACACAAATTTTGGGATCAAACCAGCCCGGATGATGTTGTCTATAGGAGGCTGTTTCTCTCTAGAAAGCAGTTTCCTAAGAGGAAAAAAAAAAAAGAAAATCAAAAGTTGAAGTTGATTTTCAAGGTGCCCTGAAAAGGTGTATAAAAATCTGGTCATAGTGGTTGATACATGTATACTCTCAACATGGGGAAGGCTGAGACAAAAGAACTATGCACTTAAAGTCAGCCTAGGCTACATGAAATGTTATTTAAAGGGGAAAGGAGATGGTGAGATGATTTAGTGGCCAAAAGAGCTTGCCACCAAACTGACAACCTGAGTTCAATCAATCCCCAGAATTCACATGGAGAGAACAGAACTCCTCCAAGTTTTCCTCTGATTTACTCTCTCCCTCTCTCCCTCACACACACATACACTCTTTTAAGTAAAAATTCATGAAAACAGGAACATATGGCTTTCTGCACCACATGTGTTTCTCCACCACACCTCCCTCAATCTTAAAGGGCTGATTTCTTAGTTATCCATACAGAGCCTGCAAACTTACCGAGCAGCCTGAGTAGCTTGGAGCTGACTTTCCAAATTGTTACTGTTTATGCCTTTAACAATGTCCTCCACAGACCAATTTACAGTACCCTTAAAAAAAAAAAAAGGAGTATTTTACAAATTATTATTTTTATTACATACAAGTAATATACCTTATAGTACTATCCTGTTTAGTTGTCAACTTGATACAATAGACACCATCGAGATAGACTCAACATAAAGAATTGTTTTGGTCAGATTAACCTGTGGTCATGTCTGAAATTAGCTTCATGATCCAGGAGAGTTCAGCTTGACGTGGGCAACGCCCTCCCCAGGCAGGCGGGTCTAGGTTGTATGGGAAAGCTGGTACAGGCCAAGAGCCAGTCATAAGTAGCAACACCCTGCCCACTGCCTCATGTTTCCTGCTCATTTCCTGTCCTGTCCCGATTTCCCTCATTAATAAATTATGACCTGGGGCTGGAGAGATGGTTCTGCTCTTCCGGAAGGTCCTGGGTTCAAATCCCAGCAACCACATGGTGGCTACAACCATCTGTAATGAGATCTGACATGCTCTTCTGGGGTGTCTGAAGACAGCTACAGTGCACTTACATATAATAATAAATCTTTAAAAAAAAAAGTTATGACCTAAAGGTATAAGCCAAATAAAACCTTTTCCTGCCACTACATTGCTTTCAGTTTTTTCACATCTACAGAAAGCAAACTAACCCACATGGCATTATAAAGAGATCTTAGCCAGGCGGGTGGTGGCGCACGCCTTTAATCCCAGCACTTGGGAGGCAGAAGCAGGCAGATTTCTGAGTTYGAGGACAGCCTGGTCTACAGAGTGAGTCCCAGGTCAGCCAGAGCTACACAGAGAGACCTTGTCTCGAAAAACCAAAAAAAGAAAAACAAAAAACAAAAAACCAGACATGGTATATTGCCTTTTAAATATCTCTAACTATATAGATTAGTGCAGCTCTCTACTTCACTCAAGAGAAGCTTCTTTTGGCAACGGATGGTGGTTAATTTAGAAACTCACAGATGGCCAATGAGTGAAAGGCATGTCTCTGTCATACATACAAGGCTAAGGGAACATTGTGGAAGGGGAAGTGGGAATAAAAAATTAAGATCCAGATATGACACACAGCAATTTACTCATTGTGACAACAGAGGAACTGACTCCACCAGATTAGTTATGTAGGACATTTCTTGACTGTTAATTGATGTGCAAGGCTCAGCATACTGTAGGCAGTGCCATCCTGACAGGTAGRCCAGGGCAGGTAGGAAAGGTACCTGAGATTCAGGTGTAGTGGCACATATCTTTAACCCAAGCACTAGGGAAGTTAGCCTGGACTTCATATTGAGTTCCAGGCCACCAGGATTACACACTTATGACTCTGAAGTGAGCAAGCCAGAGACTAAGCCGATAAGCAATGTTGTTCTTGCCGTGGCTTTCTTGGATAATGGGCTGTAACCTGTAAGCCAAATAAACCCTTCCCCCGCCCAAGTTGGTTTGGCAGGGTTTTATCACAGAGAAACCTAAATAGACACTCATGTGGAAGATAGGCATTTTAATACTTCCCCGTGAAAGKGGGAAGGGCTCATAAGGTCCTCCTCCTTCCTGGGGAAAAGAGTGAGCTTCCGTCAGGGAGCACATCCACTGGCAAGCTATCCATGCTCCAGTAAACAAGCCCCACCCATTCTCATACAGGCAATCATAATTACGCTCAGTAGGTCAAATATGAAACAGACATAAAGAAAGAAAAAACTGCTGGGAAGAAGGGTTTCAGCAGAAGATGGGATGAGACCAGGAATCAAGGACTAAAGTTCATTATATATAACATTCAAAGATACAAGTTTTTATATACAATCTGATATTAAAACCAAGCATGAGCCAGGCAGTGGTGGCGCACGCCTGTAATCCCAGCACTTGGGAGGTAGAGGCAGGAGGATTTCTGAGTTCGAGGCCAGCCTGGTCTACAGAGAGACCCTGTCTCAAAAAACCAAAAGAAAAGAAAAAAAACCAAAACCTAAAAAAAAAAGCATAAAAATTATAAGGAGAGAAGTATAAGGTAGAATGGCAAAGGAGTGAAAAATGTGTAAAAAAAAAATATGCTAATAAATATCCAGTGTCTTCTTACTTCCTGTAAGGAAGGAGGCCAAGACACTAAGTATTGCAAATCAGAGACTAGCCTGGACTATGTAATATCCTGCTTCAAAGGACAGTACTAGAAAAGCCAAAATTAGTCTGAGAAGGCTGTCTAGAGTAGATTTTGAGCAGAGAGAACATGTCAACCAGGTATCTTTCAACACAGGATATATATCCTAAGAAATGTGGTATTATACAATTCCGTTGTAGTAAGTGTATACAAGCCTATTTTGCTTCCTAGGTTACATAGCTATGGAGCATTGTTATACTAAATGTGGCAGGCAATTCCAACGCGGTAGGAAGTGTATGTGTATCCAAACTGAAAATGTAGAAAACAGTACAATAAAAGCTAACATAAAAGATAAAAATGGTGCCTGTGTCTGACCAAGTGTGGGCAGCTCTCCATGAACGGAGCTTCAGGGCTGCAAGGTGCTCTGGGTTACATGCCAATGTGTCAGTCATTATCGTCACACTTTACAGCACCGGTCCTCAGCCTGTGGGTAAAGCAACCCTTTCTTGGGAGTCACCTAAGACCATCAGAAACACAGCTGCTTACATTTATGATTACTTTTTGATGACTTTTTAGAAGCATTAATAAATRTTTATTGTTTTGTTTATTTGATGTGTGAGTGCTCTACCATGACAGAAAAGGGATCAAATCCCTTTACAGATAGATGGTCATGAGCAACATGTGGTTGCTGGGAATTGAACTCAGGACCTCTGGAAGAGCAGTCAGTGCCATTAACCTCTTAGCCATCTCTCCAGCCCCCTGCATTATGATTCTTTTTGTTCGTTTGGTTGGTTTTTTTTGTTTTGTTTTGTTTTTTTTCAAGACAGGGTTTCTCTGTGTAGCCCTGGCTGTCCTGGAACTCATTCTGTAGACCAGGCTGGCCTCTGCCTCCCAAGTGCTAGGATTAAAGGTGTGCACCACCACCGCCCAGCTGCATTATGATTCTTAACAGGAGCAAAATTACAGTTGTGAAGAGGCAACAAAGACAATTTTACGGTTGCGGTCCCCACAACATGAGCAACTGTGTTAAAGGGTCACAGACAGCAACAGGAAGGCTGAGAACCACTACTTTATACTGTATAGCATGGCATAATGACTCTACACACCTGAGTAGAGAGCTAAAATTGAGTTCCAAACCAGGAACTATATAGAAAACATGAGACCACAAAATAATTAAAAATAAAAATGAACTAGAGATATAGCTCAATGATAGAATACTTGCCTATC
>BDUI01031207.1:5947-18594 GCA_002335545.1 Apodemus speciosus | reverse complement strand
AGGTTCACAAAAGAACACACATGGAATGCAGTCACTGATAAGTGGATATTAGCCCAGAAGCTCTGAATACCCAAGACACAATTCACATATCAAATCATTCTCAAGAAGAAGGAAGGAGAGGGCCCTGGTCCAGGAAAGGTTTGATGCAGCAGTGTAGGGGATTACCAGGACAGAGAAGTGGGAGGGAGTTGATTGGGGAATGGGCAAAGGGAAGAGGGCTTATGGGACTTATGGGGAGGGGGGAACGGGAAAGGGGAAATCATTTTGAATACAAACAAAGAGTATAGAAAATAAAATAAAATAAAATAAAAGGTGCACGACCCTAAAAAAAAAAAAGAAAAAGTTACATTCTTCTATCACATTTGTTTTTTAAGTGGTGTGTCATGAATCTTTTCTCAATAATAACATGGGATATGCTTTCAGTTTTCAGGGCATTTTGTCTTTATTTGCCTATTTTAATCACACAAATATGTAAAACGGGTAGTGGGTAACTTTATCTCCTTCTCCCAAAAATAAACGAACTGAGGTGTTGGGGGAAATGATCAGCTTGCTCTGAAGCAGAGGTAGTACTAGAACCAGATTATGGATTGTTGATTGCCACCCTAGTGGCATCTGCTTTAGGAAGGCAATTGTTTTAATTTGGACTCAATTTACATCCTGATTGCTACCCCCCCAAAATGCCCTCACACTCAATTGCTTGCATCATTCCCTTTGGCTTCTACTTTGAGAGGATGGAGGCTCTACTTGGGTACCCCTCTACTCTGTCACACCAAAGTCTCTGCAGAGCTAGGCAAATCTTCTGCCACTGCTGCCAGAAAAAAAGCATCCCAATGAGGGGAATGTATTCCAGACAGACAACAGCTTTAGGGATAGCCCCACTTCAGTTGTTGGCAGACTAACTTGAAGACCAACCTGCTTATCTGCTATATATGTGAGGGGAGACCTAGGTCCAGCCTATGTAATTTTCTTGATTGGTAGTTCAGTCTCAGAGAGGCCCCAAGCGTCCAGGATAGTTGACCCTATTGGTCTTCCAGTGAATTTCCTATCCATTTTGGGGCCCACAATTCTTCCCCCGAATCTTCCGTATGAGTCTCTTAGCACTATCCAATGTTTGGCTGTGGGTCTCTGCATCTGTTTCAGTCAGTTAATGGAAGGAGCCTGTCAGAGGACAGTCACACTAGGCTCCTGTGTGCAAGCACAACAGGGTACCATTAATAGTGTCAGGGATTGGTGCTTGCCCATGGAATGTGTCTTGAGCTGGGCCATTTATTGGTTGGCCATTCTCTCAGTCTCTGCTCCATTCCCTATCCCTGCATTCCTTGTAGATAGAATAAATTTGGGGTCAAAAATATTGTGAGTGGGTGATGTCCCTGTTGCAACACTGGAGTTCCTGTCAGGTTACAGGAGGTAGACTCTCTTCATGTTCCATATTCTCACTGCTGTCTCAGGTAATGTCACCCCCATTGATTCCTGTGAGCCTCCCCCATCCCAGGTCTCTGCCAAGCCCCTAGATGCCACTTTCCCCCAATGCCCACCAGCAGCAGATTTCCATCCATCTTCTTGGCCTTCTGGCCCTCTCTCCTGTCTCTTCCCACACCTGATCTTGAAACCCCTATTCCCCTCCCCATCACTTCTCCCACCCAACTTCATCCCTCCATGTATCTCCTATGACAATTATATTCCCACTTCTAAATGAGATTTTAGCATCCTTATTTGGGCCTTCCTTCTTGTTTAGCTTCCCTGAGGCTGTGGAGTGTAGCCTAGGTATCTTCTACTTTATGTCTAATATTCACTTATAAGTGAGATGTCTTTTTGTGTCTGGATTGCCTCACTTAGGATAATAATCTCAAGTTCTATTCATTTGCCTGTAAAAGTCATGATGTCTATGTTTCTTTTCCATTGTGTAGATGTACCACATTTCCTTTTTCAATTCTTCAATTAAGGGACATCTAGGTTGTTTCACGTTTCTGGCTATTACAAATAAAGTTGCTATGAACATAGTTCAGCAAGTGTCCCTTTGGTATATTGGACCATCTTTTTGGTATATGCCCAGGAGTGGTATGGCTCAATCTTCAGGTCAAACTATTTCCAGTTTTCTGAGAAACTGGCAAAATGATTTCCAAAGTAGTTATACAAGTTTTAACTCACACCAGCAATGGAGGAGTGTTCTCTTTTCTTCACATCTTTGCCAGCATGTACTATCACTTGAGTTTTTGATCTTAGCCATTCTGATTGGTGTAAGATGGAATCTCAAAGTGGTTTTGATTTGCAATTCCCAGATGACTAAGGACTTTGAACATTTCTTTAAGTGCTTCTCAGACATTTGAGATTCCTCTGCTGAGAATTTTGTTTAACTCTGTACCCCATTTTTAATAGAGTTATTTGGGTTGTTGGTTTCTAACTTTGCATATTATCCCTCTGTCAAGTGTAGGGATGGTGAAAATCTATCTTTCCCAATCTAGAGGTGGTCAGTTTGTCCTACTGACAGTGTACTTTGCACTTACACAAGCTTTTCAGTTTCATTAGTTCACATTTATCACTTGTTGATCTTAGACTCTGAGTGATCAGTGTTCTATTCAGGAAGTTGTTTCCTGTACCAATGAGTGTAAGAGTATTCCCCACTTTCTGCTCTATCGTATTTAGTGTATTCAGTTTTACTTTTAGGTCTTTGATTCACTTGGACTTGATTTGTGCAGGGTGATAAATATGGATCTATTTGCAATTGTATACATGCACACATCCAGTTAGACTAGCACCATTTGTTGGTGAAGCTTTCTTTTTTTCCATTTTATGGTTTTTGTCTTCTTTGTCAAAATCATGTTTTCATAGGTGTGTGGCTTTATTTCTGCATCTTTGATTCAATTCATTAATAAATCTATAGGTTCTTTTACCAATACCATGCAGTTTTTATTACTATTGCACTGTAGTACAGCTTGAAGACAAGGATGGTGATACCTCCAGAAGTTCTTTTATTGTTCACTATTGTTTTATCTCTCCTGGCCTTCTATTCCATATGAAGTTCAGAATTGTTCTTTCAAGGTCTATAAAGAATTGTATTGGAATTTTTATGGCAATTTCATTGAATCTGTAGATTGCCTTTTATAAGATGACCATTTTCACTATGTTAATCCTACTGATCCATGAACATCGGAGAACTTTCTATCTTCTGATAGCTACCTCAATTTATTTCTTCAATGAGTTGAAGTTCTTGTCATATAGAACTCACTTGGTTGATTAGGGTTGCACCAAGATATTTTTTTATATTATTTGTGGCTATTGTAAAAGGGGTTGTTTCCCTAATTTCTTTCTCATCCTGTTTATCATTTGTATAAAAGAGGGCTACTGATTTATTTTAGTTAGTTTTGTATTCAGCCAGTTGCTGCAGGTATTTATCAGCTGTAGAAGTTTGCTGATAGAGTTTTGGAGGTCAACTACGTATACTATCATATCATCTGCAAATAGTGATACTTTGACTTCTTCCTTTCCAATTTGTATCCAGTTAATCTCCCTTAGTTGTCTTATTGCTCTAGCTAAAACTTCAACTACTATATTGAATAGATAGAGAGTAGTCAGCCTTGCCTTGTCCTTGATTTTAGTGAAATTGCTTTAAGCTTCTCCCCATTTAATTTGATGTTGCCTATTGGCTTGCTGTATATTGCTTTGATTATGTTTAGGTATGCACCTAGTATCCCTGATCTTTCTTAGACTTTTAACATAAAGGGTGCTGGATTTTGTTAAAGGCTTTTCAACATCTAATGAGAGGACCACAGGATTTTTTTTCTTTCAGTTTGTTGTATGGTGGGTTATGTTAATGAATTTTCATATATTGAATCTTCCTTGCATATGTGGGATGAAGCCTGCTTGATCATAGTGGATATTTTTGATGTATTCCTGGTTATAAGTTGTAAATATTTTACTGAGTATTTTTTTTCATCAATGTTCATAAAAAAAAGTTGATCTAAAATTCTCTTTCTTTGCTGAGTATTTGTGTGGTTTAGGTGTCAGGGTGACTATTCTCTCATAGAATGAGTTTGGCAATGTTATTTCTGTTTCGATGTTGTGGAATAGTTTGGGGAGTGTTGGTATTAGCTCTTCTTTGAAGGCCTGGTAGAATTCTGCACCCAAACTATCTGGCCCTGTGTTTTGTTTTCCTTGGTTTGGTTTGGTTTGGTTTGGTTCGGTTCGGTTCAGTTCAGTTCGGTTGGGTTAGGTTGGGTTGGGTTGGGTTGGGCTGGGCTGGGTTGGGAGAATTTTAATGACTGCTTCCATATCTTTAGGAGTTATAGGGCTATTTAAATAGTTTACCTGGTCTTGATTTAACTTTGGTAACTGGTATCTGACTAGATAATTGTCCATTTCTTTGAGATTTTCCAATTTTGTGGAGAACAAGCATTTGAAGTAAGACCTAATGATTCTTTGAATTTCATCAGAGTATTGTTATATCTCCTTTTTCATTTCTTACTTTATCTGAATACTATTTCTTTGTCTTTTGGTTGATTTGGCTGAGGGCTTGTCCATCTTGTTGATATTCTCAAAGAACCAGCTCTCAGTTTTGTTGATTCTTTGTATCATTTTCTTTGTTTCTGATATATTTCAGCCTTGATTATGATTATTTCATGCTTTCTGCTCCTCTTTGGTGTGCTTGCTTCTTTTTTCTACAGCTTTCAGATGTACTTTTAAATTGATGGTATGAGAACTTTCTAATTTTTTTATAGAGGCAATTGGTACTATGAACTTTCCTCTTAGCACTGCTTTCATTGTGAGCCATAAATTTGGGTATGCTATGCTTTCATTTTCATTCAATTCTACAAAGTCTTTAATTTATTTCTTTGTTTCTTCCCTGACACAGAGATCATTGAATAGAGAGTTGTTTAACTTCCATGAGTGTGTGGGCTTTGTGTTGTGCATAGACTGTTGTTGAGTCCAGCTCTAACCCATGGTGATCTGATAAGATACAAGCTATTATTTCAATTCACTTGTACCTCTTGAGGCTTGCTTTGTGACCAACTATATGGTCACGGTTGGAGAGTGATGCATGGGGTACTGAAAAGGCATATTTTGTGTTTGGGTTAAATATTCTTTAGATGACCAGTTCATTCATAATATCTGTTACTTTCATTATTTCTGTGTTTAGTTTTTGTCCGAATGGCCAGTCAATTGGTGTGAGTGGGGTGTTGAAGTCTTTATACTATTAATATGTGGAGTCTGATATGTGATTTGTGCTTACACAATGTTTCTTTCACAAATGTGGGTACTCTTATGTTTGGAACATAGATGTTCACAATTAAGATATCATCTTAGTGGAACTAGAAAGTGTCATCTTGAGTGAGGTAACCCAATCACCAAAGAACGCACATTGTATGCACTCACTAATAAGCGGATGTTAGTCCAAAAGCTCAAAATAAACAAGTTACAATTCACCCAACATAGGAAGCTCAAGAAGAAGGAGAATTAAGTGAGGGTGCTTTGGTTCCTCTGAGAAAGGGAACAAAATACTCACAGGAGCAATAAAGGAGACAAAATGTAGAACAGAGACTGAAGTAAAGTCCACCCAGAGACTTCCATACCTGGGGATTCATCCTAGAAACAGTCACCAAAGCCTGATACTACTATAGATGACGAGAAGTGTATACCAAAAGGAACATGCCATGGTTGTCTCCAGAGGGGCCCTGCCAGAGCCTTACAAATACGGAGGCAGATGCTAGCAGACAACCATTGGTCTGGGCATGGGGTTCCCAATGGAGGAGCTGGAGGGTGGTCTGGAGGAGCTGATGGGGTTTACAGCCCCATGGGAAGAACGATGATTTCAGCCACCCAGACGCCCCAGGACTCCCAAGGACTAAACCATCAACCAATACACATAGTTCCAGCCAAAAATGTGGCAGAGGAATGCCTTGTTGGGCATCAATGGGAGGAGTGGTCCTTGGCCAGGTGAAGGTTCTATAGATGCCCAAACAAAGAGAAATCAAGGGGGAGAGGTGGGAGTGTGTTAGGTAGAGGGGCATATATGTGGAGTCTGGGGGTGGGAGGAGGGGTTGGGGGTCTTTGGGGAGGGGGAAATCAGGATAGGTTTTACCATTGAAAATGTAAATGAAGATGATATTCAATAAACAAAATTTAAAGAAAAAGAAAAAAAGATATCATCTTAGTAATTTTGTCCTCTGATGAAGATAAAGTGTCCTTCCCTGTATCTTTTGATTAATTTTAGTTGAAAGTCTATTTTAAATGTGGTTGAATATATTAGAATGGCTACTTCAGCTTGCTTTTTGGGATCATTCACTTGGAAAACTTTGTTCCAGCCATTTACTCAATGTTAATGACGATCTTTATTGCTGAGGTGTGTTTCTTGTATACTGTAAAATGATGGATCCTGTTTTTTCATCTATTCTGTTAGCCCATATCATTTTATTGGGGAAAAGCTATATTGGGGAATCTCTCAACATTAGTATTGAGAGATATTAATGACCAGTGATTGTTATTCTGTGTTATTTTGATGTTGGTGGTGTTGGTGTCTGTGTGTTTGTGTGAGCTTCCCTTGCTTTTGCTGGTATGGAATTACTTATTTCTTGTGTTCTCTTGGATGTAGTTATCCACCTTGCTTGGAATTTTCCATCTACAATTATTTTATGTTTTACTCATTATATCTGTGGATAGATAGTGTTTGAATTTGGATTTATCTTGAAATATCTTATTTTGTCCACCAAAGATGGTTGAGAGTTTTGCAGGATGTATTAGTCTAAGTCGGCATCTGTAGGTTTTTAGAGGTTACAAAATATCTGTCCAGGCCCTTCTAGCTTTTTGAGGCTCTGTTCAGAAGTCAGGTATAATTCTGATAGCTTTGCCTTTTTATTTATTTGCCCATTTTCCCTTGCTGCTTTTAATATTCTTTCTCCTGTGGATTTTCTGTTTTGATTATTATATGGCAGGAGGGTTTTCTTTTCTGGCCCAGTCTAACTGGTGTTGTTTAAGCTTCTTGTATATTTACAGGCATCTCTTTCATTAGGTTGGGAAATTTTTCTTCTATGATTAGGTTAAAAGTATTTTCTGGGCTTCAGACTCTTCACCTTCTATTCCTATTATTCTCAGGTTAGGTCTTTTCATTGTATCCCAGATTTACTAAATGTTTCGTGCCTGGAATTTTTTAGATTTAACATTTTCTTTGACTTATATATCAATTTTTTTCTTTTTTGTGATGAAATTTTTTTATTTATTTACAATCCAGCRGTTGCCTCCCCTCCCAGTCCCCTCTCCTACAGTTTCTCATCCCCTCCCAGTGCCCCCTCCTACAGTTTCTTATCCCATTCCTCCTCCCTTCCCCCATTTCCAAGAGGATGCCCCACCAACAGGCCTCCCAGCTCCCTGGAACCTCAAGTCTCAAGAATTTGGCACATCTTCTCCCCCTGAAGCCAAACCAGGCAGTCCTCTACTATATTTGTGTCTGGAGCCCCAGACCAGTTTGGGTATGCCGCTTGGGTATGCTCAGTGTCTAGGAACTCCCAGGGTTTGGGTTAGTTGAAACCACTGATCTTCCTATGGGATCACCCCCCTCTTCTGCTTCTTCCATTTTCCCCTAATTAAACCATAGGAGTCCCCTACTTGAGTTCAGTGGTTGAATGTAAGTATCTGCATCTGACTCAGTCAGCTGCTGGTTAAGCCTCTCAGAGGACAGCCATGTTATCCCTCTGTCTGTAAATATATCATAATTTCAGTAATAGAATCAGGCCTTGGTGCCTCCCATGAGGTGGATCCTCAGCTGGGATGGTCATTGGACTGCCTTTCCTTCAGTCTCTTCATTTTTGAAGAAAATGCAGTTCTTTGAGACAGGAGCAATTATGGGTCAGAAATTTTGACTGTGGGTTGGTAACACCATCCATTCTCTATCTACTGGAGTAGGACTCTTCAAGTTCCCTCCCCACACTATGGGGCACTTCATCTAAGGTCACCGGGAGTGTAGACATATGCTGCTATGCTGTGCAGTCTGTGTTCATGCTGGATGTCCAAGCTTAGATCTTCATGACTTCACAAGGAATTTTCTGGCTAAGCCATCTACCTATCCCTGAAATGCTACTTTTAATTAATTGAACATAAACCAAATTTACACTATCAAGTATAGATTTTTTTTCAAAGAATGGACTTGTAAGAATGAAGTCAAAATCAAACTAGTTTTAGAGACTAGAGAAATGACTCAGCAGCTCAAGGCAGATACTGCCCTTACACAGGACCCAAATTCAGTTCCTTGCATCCACACCCTATAGGTCTTATCCACTTTTAACACCAGTTCCAGGGGATCTGATGCTCTCGTTTGTCCTCTGTGAACATTGTACTCATATACATACACAATTTCATACACACACACACACACACACACACACACAATACACATGAAAACCAATCGTAAAAATTACTGAGAAAAATTAAGATTGTTATGTCAACTTTTTGTCCAACTACATTCTTTATATTCATTATGAATATGCAGAGAAATGGGAAAAAAGCAAAACTAATCTTACAGTACAGTAACTATCTGTACTACTTTTATTGTAAATATCAGAAACTGAGCAAAAGTAACATTTCCAACAGATATTGTAAACTTCCATTTTTCTGAAGACTTTCAGGGGAAAAAAAGAAATAAAAAGAGATAGATTTGCTTTAGGATCTATTTGCCATATCTGACTCAGTCAGATGCTTGTTAAGCCTTTCAGAGGACAGCCATGCTATGCCTCTGCCTGTAAACATATCGTAATTTCAGTAATAGAATCAGGCCTTGGTGCCTCCCATGAAGTGGATCCTCAGTTGGGCTGGTCACTGAACTGCCAACAGCTCTCTAATTGGAAGTAAGACAGGTTCAACAAGAAGGTGACCATAACTGGCACTTGAAACTTAGCTAACTACTCAGCTCCAGTGAAGTCATGGTTATTGGAGGAGAATCTACAAACACTAATGTCCTAACCAGCATATCCCTAATAATAATCTCAACATTTGTCCTTATACCCATAGATAAGAATGGTTGTCACTGCTCATCAAGGAAACCTCTCCTCAAAGCAGACAGTGATCATACAGAAAACCCATAACCAATCAAAATGCAGAGTTCTGAAGCCAAGTCTCAATGGATTCTGAAAATCTCATAAAACATTTTGGAAGATGGCAGAATGACTGTAATAGTAAAGGGTCATGGGGTTTGTTGTGAGATTGTACCTAGCTTTGCTTTGAATCTTTACTTGCTAAATAAAACTCTACATCAAGGAGAGCCTACACTTGCTACCTCCTTTAAACTCACTGTGTTAGACTCAAACTTAGGCTTCTATTCTAGAACAATATATAAGGAGGAGAGTAAGGAAGGCTACCTACTGCTTTTTCCCTCTAGAAAGTGGGATGAGACTATTACTGGCCCTACATACCACTATTGTCCACCAAACAGATTTTCTTGACATCTCTTGTGCTAGTATTGAATAGACAGTGACAAATATTGCATTTTTATTACTAATTTACAAACAGATCCCTTTCTCCCATCTCACAGACGTTTAACAAATGTTTAAATAAGTAATTTTATTTAATGAATAAAGGAATTTGTTCTCGACAAAAGGCATTTCGAGTCTCAGAACCTTCATTATTTGACAAGAATTTGTGTCAGGATTAGTGGGGTTCCCATTTCTGAAGAATTCTTGTGCTTATAAATTGCTAGCAGCCACTGAACAATCCCCTTGTCACAGAATTCATTTCCTTGTGCTAATATTATTTCTATTTTAGGTAAAGACAACAAAGACTAAGAAGAAAAGTAAATCAGTCAACTAAGGAGAAAAGTAAATCTGTCAAGATTACACAGAAGAGACTAAACTAGGACCCGAATCCACTTCTGTTTGACTCAAAACTCTAGGCATGTATCCACTGCATAAATCCTACAAATGCACGAGCCTGTTACTGCTTCTCCTGGGGCAGTGGATAAGAGAATGATGGTCTGTAAGTGCTTTCTGCATGCCCTTTCACTCCCATAGACTTCAGGGAATTTTTAGGGAACATGAATGATTCTCAGAAGTATACTCAAATCCCAAATCCAGAAGTAAAAAGTTATTGACTTGGCCTTCAGGAACCTATTTCTCTGGAAGACATTCTTTCATTTTGACATCACTGGATTATCCAATCCATGAGCTCCATCATCAGTTTCAGTGTTGTGCTGACGTTCCAGGACCTTTCAAACAAGCCTGCACCACCCTTTTATATTAGAGTCATGACTTTGAGTGACAGAATGTGAGAAGAAAAACAGTGATTTATCTTGCATTTATACAAGAGTTTACCAAGCTAAGAAGCAACAAAATTGCAAAGTTCAGACTAGCCAAGCATGTGCATTTCAGTGAAAGTGAGAACTGCTCCATGAGTCAAGGATGGAATCTGTGGGAGAAGGTAGTAGAGGACTGCTCTCTTCAGTAGCATCATTCTTCTACAATAATGTAACATACCTAAACATAACTCAGTTAGTCACAAAAGAACAAAGTCAAACAAATGTTCAGTAAAGCTTTAATAAAATTAACTTTTAAGATCTGGAAAGGCAACTCAGTGGTTTAAAAGTTCAGAACTCAGCACCTTCTTTGGGCAGATCCAAAACACTGGAACTCTAGGACCAAGAGATCCATTGTTCTCTTCTGGCCTCCACTGGTACTCCGACATCATTACATATATATTCACACAGGCATACTCACACAAACAGAAACAAAGTAAACCTTTATTAAAACCGTGGTTGCAATATCTGATTTGTTACAACCTCTGATCGCCTTGTTACATAGTTTATGTGGTTGTCTTTGTATATTGTCTAGATTAAACATTTAAACAAAGTGCAAAAAAAGTCTTCCCACAAAGTCAATTATAGTATAAATAATCTCCATGTATTAATTAAGTAAATGAGAAGCTGACAAGTTTGAATGAACTAAGCATGTGACTTCAGTGAACACATTATCTTTATAAACTTCTGAATTCTCAATATTTAAAAATTAACATCAAATTAAAGTTTTATGCTTTTGAAGACAATGTTTTCCAATAATTATGTCTGTGTGTAACGATCAACCAAATTTTTATAGAGATGGTTCCAATTCAGTATTCTCTATAGGCAGCTCATACATTTTACTCACCTGCTGGGCTCCTGAAGAACTTGAATTTACAGCAGCTGGTACCAAACGTTACTAATGTATCAGATAGCTTTATGTTCTAAGCAAAGAATGTCTAACAACAATTTAAAGAAGGAGAGGTTTATAGTCCTATGTTCCATCACAGTGAGAAAGGCATGGAAGCCAGAGTAGGTAGTTGGATGAACATTTTACAGGGACTGAGAGAACCTGAAACACTCTGACATAAATGGGATGTCCCCATCAACTCCCTCCCTGCAGAGCTCAGAAATTCCCACAGAAGAGAAGGCAGAAAGAGTAGACTAGACTAAAGCAGTATGGGGTCCTGAACAGGGTCCTTCACAAGGTCTGCATGGGTCTACACAACATCTACTGCATGTATATTATGGCTTCCTGTTTAGTGTTTGTATGGGATTCTCTGATCTTTGTGCCTTCTCTTGGGCTCTTTCCCTTCTGTTTGTTTTCTTGTCCAACCACTTTGTGATAGTTCTTTTTAATCTTATATATTTTACTTTGCTATATTTTAAATAAATGAATACTAGCTACGAAATTAAAATATAGTAACTGTACTATCACTTATGCCTGATAGGAGAGGTAATATAATATCTCTTTTCTCCCAGAGTGGTACTAGGTGTATCAACCATTCCAGGACAGGCTTCATGTTCAAGAGTAACTGACCAAAGTGTAATGGACTCCACAGTTTCTTTTCATGCTTTTATTGGATTACAGTTTGGTGCTTTGCTTTGTTTTTCAACTCGGGTGTGGTTTTATTTATTTTAATTTCTTGGTGTGAGGAGGTTGTTGTTGTATTAAGAATTTTTTTTTGTTTTGGGGAAAGAACTTAAAGTTGAATAGGTAGAGATGGGGAACATATCTTGAAGGACTTGGGGAGGTGAAGATATGCTCAAAATAAAATTAAAGTTTAAAAAATATTTTAAATTATAAAAAAATAAATAAAAAGAAAGTTTAGCTTCCAAAATTTTTCACATATTATGGATTGTACTATTTTAACAATCACAAACCCAAAGTCACATAGACTTTCCAGTGTTTTCTCCAACACTTTTAGAGATCAGCAGTTTGACCTATAACCATTTTGCACCTTTATTGAACTATAATAAACATAATAATTAGAATTTTTTTCTTTCATTTGAAAATCAAGATGGCCTTAACTTTGAGGAGGCTCTTAAAACCTCAATGGCCTTAGTAAATGAAGGCATTGGATGATTGAAAGGCTAATTTCTGTTTCCTCAAATCATGATTCACACTCCTCACTGCAAACAATTCCATTCTTTTGCCATGAAGCTTCACAAATAGGAGTATTTCTGGTTCAAGATGAGTCACACAACCATGTGCCTTCTATGTAGCTATTCTTTTCAATCACGAGGTACAATTTCTCCAACCCTTTGCAAACAGGGAATGTTCTGCTAGTCTGGAAACATACTATCAGTGTTTGTTTCTAGCAAGAAAATCGGAAGTGCCAGAAAACTGAAAATGTTGAAGTTGTTTTTGATATGCTGATTAAAAATTGTATTTCTA
>BDUI01031206.1:3800-15225 GCA_002335545.1 Apodemus speciosus | reverse complement strand
TTTCTTTCTTTCTTTCTTTCTTTCTTTCTTTCTTTCTTTCTTTCTTGTCTTTCTGTCTTTCTTTCTTTCTCTTCATAAATACTCACTAGCTCGAACTCATGGTGTCTAGTGGAACATGATTGGTCTACCAGAAGCCATATCCTTAAAGGAAAACTGACTGTCCCTTCATCAGAAGCCAAAAACTGTCAATAAATCCATAATTATTATGGGAGCTGGTGATCTTCTCTCCCTGCCATGATAGGATCCTGTCTGATTTCCTTAATCTGGTGATGTGTACTTGTCAGTCCAGTGTGGATAATGGGGATAATTCCCAGTGTTCCACTGATCAGCCAGTTTAACATAATCAGTGAGCTGCAATCCAAGGAAGAGACCCTTTCTCAAAAATTAAGGTAAAAGCAAATGAAAAAGATAAGCATAAACTTCTGCCCTCCCCTCCAACCAATTCATATGAAGTGGAAGTTTCTGGTTGTGTGATATGATGAAGATTCACATGGCATTTTGCTGAGGCAAGACCCATGGAAGAATGTGTTCTGTTTGGAGTGAGTATAAATAGGACTCAATGGACAGTGGTGGGAGGCTGACATAGCTAGACTTTCAGGGTTTCACTGGTCTCATGTTTTTGCTGATTTTCACTTTATTTTGAGAGYCATGGCAGAGAAGTTCTCCATGCATCCTGGATACTTCTAGTTGCTTCTACTGACTCATGCTGATCGGTGGAGGCCTGGCTGTTTCTGCTGGACTGTGCCACTGCTGCTGACTCGTGGTTGGTATACTGACACTACCAGACTGCTAGTGTCCTGACAAACAGATAATGGAGTTGCTCCAAAGAACTACTTCTAAACAGGTTCACATTCCCTTCTCCTATTTGCACTCTTTTTTTTTCTCCTACCAAGAAAGAGGGTCAAAGAGTTTGAGAGTCCTTGTTAATGTAGAATTTGAAAAATCTAAGCCTACAGGTGGTACCCAACATGACTTAGGCATATATAATTCTGCTTCAAATGTGGTAGAGGAAAGATCAGGTTATGACAGATCAGCAATGTTCTTTGAAGGGGTTAGCAAAATAGCAGCTACTGCCACTGGGTGGTCTCCTACCTAKTCCCTGACATGGTTTGGTTTTTTTTCTTTTTGGTTTTGTTTTGTGGTTTTCATGTATAGTCTTTTGAAAAAGATTGGAGAGGAAGCTGACAATTCTCTTAGAGAAGATTACAGAGTTTTCTAAGTACTTAGAGTTTGCTAATAGAGATAGAAGTGTTTTGGAAGCAAAAAGAGACAGTAGGAGGAGAATAACAGCGTTCAGGCTTAATGTCTGAGACTGGAAATGTACTGCTTGATAAAAAAAAAATAAGAAAGCGAAATAGGCAGGAAGATAAACTGCAGCCTCACCTTAATTCACACACTTTCAGTGCTAGGTGTCCAAAGTATCTCCATGACATTTGGGACTGGGAAGAGGAGGAAATGGTACAGGTACAATGGGATAGTGTTCAGCACCACCAAAGAATATGCTTGGGTCTACACAGGTATCTTCAGCCTTTTCAGTCTTTGTGCAGCATATACCTGCTAATGATGGTGATCCTTCCTATAATGAGTTGACCTGGCATCCAATAGAAATGTCATATCTAAAGCATTTTAAGGAGGGACAGTATTGTATGAATTACTCTCTCTATTTGTCAAAGAACTGTTAAATAGTTGGGCTATGCAGAATAGGGTTGTTCCCTAAGATTGAAGGGATTGGCATCAACTGTTCTAGAAGCTGCACAACAATTACAATGGTTATCATGGTGCAGGCATGAAGCCACAAAAGTAGAACAACATAATATAGCAAGGGGGATAAATGTTGCTAAAGACCAACTGCTTGGTGAAGGGTATCATGCTGATATACAAGGAAAACCCAATCTAATGATGGTATAATCAAACAATGTCTTGCTGTGGCTTTAAGAGCCTATGATATGATTGAGGAGCCAAGGGAAAGAATCTACCTCATATACGAAGGTAATTCATTCACAATTTCTTACAGAAATTGAGATGAGCTATAAATATATCCTTAAACCAGACAGTCATTGATAGAAATATTGGACTTTTAAAATGCAAATACTGAGTGTAAGAGAACAATCAGAACATTGAAAACATGAGGAGTCCCAAAAGATGAATAGAAAAGAGAGACAAGTGGTGTTGGTTCTCAGGAGCATTGTGCTCATATCATAGAGCAAGTGATAACTGGAAGTCTTAGAAATTAAAATGCGTGATGTTTTAATTGTGGTAAATTTGGCCATTTTCAAAAAGACTGGAAGGTTAGAAGATTCAGAACTCAAAACAGCAGGTGCATTGACTCTAGAAAATATGTCATTCATAGGAAAGAACAAGCAGGTTATTTATTATGAATCACACATAGCTGCTGTGTAGAGGGCAAACATGGTCAAAGGATTGCTGATCCAAGAGATACATACAAGTTATCCTCTTGCTATCAGATATATGGGGTGATTATTATATTTATTCTTAAACAAAGCATTGTATATCCATAATCTTACATAGGTAGAAATCTTTATATTTCGTACAAAATTGAAGTTATAATTTCTTACATTGGTACACAATTTGTATATTGATCATATATTGATACAGGTTTAAGGTTTTCATTGGTATAAATCTTTGTATATTGATACAAAATTTAAATTAATTTTGTTACTCTTAGATAGGCATTGTGCTTAAGCAACTCATTTAAGTATACAATGCTTAGACCCAGTTTTTCTAATCTCTGCTATTACAAACTGTTTAGGATGAGTAAGTAATGCAAATTAAGGGTCAAATAGTAAACTCATTGCTTTATTAGATTCTGATTTTATTATAGTAAAGTATTTTCAATTCATTCAAACAGAAATAGCTAAGACTAGTCAAGGTTTAAAAGGGACATCTGGGGGGGCGGGGAATCCAGAAAAAGTGAAATGAAATGTAAATAAAGAATATATCCAATAAAAAAAATGTGAAAAAAAGTTCAGATATACTATAAATGGGTAGTCTTCAAAAGTAATAGAAATCCACAGACTTTGACATTTAAAATCATTTAATTATTCATAGATCTTTTGACTAGGAGACATGTCTGCTCCTGACAGTACCCCTGTCACAGTTCAAAGAAGATACTGAACATCATACCCTCCATATAGAGTTGCTCCAATTGTTGCAGGTAGCCACTGGGCAAGAATCATCCTAATTCATCTACAGGCAAAGAAATACTGTCCAGGAAAGAACACACAATACGGGATAGTCAATAGCTTAGCTCTGCCAATACAGAGTAAGATAGTCCTTCATAATTCCTACTTCACTTAAGGTCTGTCAAATGGTTCTAGACCAGAAGCCCGAGACAGATGCTCCAACATTATGATGAATATATGGGACTATCTTGACAAATTAAGTTTGGAAACTATGTTTTTGTGCATCCTATATATTCAGCTTATACTTAATTCATTCTAGGATCTCTGACAGGGTTAAAGACTATATATAATCTCATAATCAAACAAGTTGTTAGCATTAAGAAAGATAATCTAGATTTGAGAGGTTGGTTTTCAGTAGTAATGCAAGTTAAAATCAAAACATAATTCACGTATCAAATTTTAAACTCTTTGAATTAGTATAGATGTTAGCCTAATATATTTAAATTGACAAAATAGACAGACTGAGCATCACTAATGTATATCATACCATATAGTTTAAATAACTGTTATAAGTATGTTCAATGTATATCTGAGAGAAAAGGTCATTTTTTAATGGAAAACGAATGGAGGAAATGTGGATTTTTTCTATGGCTGCTTGTATTATGTTAATTTTGTCCCAAAAATTGCACAAGAATCTGTATGTAAGATGTTGAAAGACCCTGCCCCCTGTTGGTTTTTATTGGTAAATAAAGTTGTCAGCAGCCAATTGCTGGTCAGAGAGACAGAGTCGGAACTTCAGGATTCCCAGGAAAAGGACTGGGGAAGGAGTAGAAAGGGTATAGTTGCCAACCCAGGGAAGGAGAGGAGACATCATGCCTGATGAACAGGACAGAGTGATAGCCAACATGTAAGAGCCAGGGAAGAGTGGCCCCAGGGGGCCTCCCCCAACTGGGTCTAGGACAACAAAGATGGAATATAGACTTTAGTAAGTAATAAATCAGGAATATGGGAGAGGAGTGAGTTAGCCATGTGTAGGTTAGGAACTGACCCCACCACTGAGCTGTTAAAAGCATATTAAAATATAAAGGTTGCATATGTGTGTCTTTTATTCAGGATCCCAGAACATTGAGCTAGCTAGCATGGAATACATGCTGCTGCTGCCTAGATCAGTTAAAGTAGCAATAATTGGGTTCTGCTAAATAGTACCTCTTACAAATGCTGAGATTATGTCATTATGAGTGATCATTGAAGACTGGCAAAGAGCTTTTAATAATTACTTGAGTGAAATTAATAATGAATAATTGAAAAGCAAATATATACAGTTATAAAAAAAGAACTAACTGGATTCTTCCAAGTGTTGTTAAGGGAACACCAATTCCAGAGGCACCAATATTCTATGTGGATACAAGCAATATAGGAATGGCAGGTTATAAATCAGACAAAATATGCAAGGTGGTCAAATGTCCATATTCCTCAGTTCAAAAGTTAGAATTATATGCAATCTTTATGATGTTATTAGATGATCATGAATCTCTAACACAATCACTGATTCTTTATATGCATAAAGAGTTGTTTTGCATATAGAGACTGCCTAATTTGTACCTGATAACTCAGAATTAACCTTATTATTTATATAATTGCAGCAGGTCATCAGAAGTAGATGCCTTCTGGATTCCATTGCCTGCTGGACGTAACCCAAGGAATACCAAAAGAAATGACATCTGGCAGATAGATGTCTTCCATTTTTGCCGAATTTGGAAAAAACTGTATATATACCATGCCCTTAACATATCCTCATAGGCACATGCTTTAGGTTCTGAAAAGGCTGATTGCATTATACACTTATTAGAAATGATGGCAATTATGGGCATACATGAATAAAGTAAAACTGATAATATCCCCACATATGTATTCAAGAAAATGAAACAATTCTTTACATATTACAATAAGCACATTACTGGTGTACTACATAATCCCATGAAACAAGCAATTATAGAAAAAAACCAGTCATACCTTAAAAGAGATGCTTATTAAATGAAAAGGAAGAGTAAAAAACCCCAGGGGCAGATTAAATAATGGCTTCTTAACTCTAAATTTCTTAATATTGGTGGTCAAGGAATAACAGCAGCTGAAAGACACTGGGCTTTCAAAAACACTGAGGAACTAAGCCAACCAATATTCTATATGGATGTGTTAGAATGAAAATCTGTGATAATTTTAAGATGGAGGTGTGGCTATAAGTATCTACAGGGAATGAGAAATTATGGTTAACAATAAAACTTACAAAAATTAGATCTGATCAAGGGAAATCTCTTTCAGCTGAGACATGAAAGTCTTCACATGTCAAACAGCCCAGGTGAATCACTCTCAGACTGTCTCAGTTACTGATTTTTCCAAAATATGCATGAAAATCAAATTCAAAATATCTATCCCAAATGACCAATCACACAGAGACTGGACAACATATAAAGTTGACAGATAACACATAGATTTGACAGACAGCACATGGACTCTATTCATAGAATGGATAAAAACAGACTGAGCAATATATGCTACAGGTAGGTTTGTTTTGTTTTTGCTTTTGCTTTTCTTATTAACCACTCCCCCCTCCACTTGGGGTCCAAAGAGGAGTTCTTCTCCCCAATTCAGCATAAAGTGATTATAAGACTGTCATCTCAATCCCAGAAGTTGAGATGTAGGGTTTTAGTTGTTTGATGTGTTATGACTGATGTTATTTAGGGTGATAGGTGTAAATTGTTGCAACTTAATAGAAATTAAAGGTTGTTTTATTTGAATTATTGTATACTCATAGAAATTTAAGATTGTTTTGTTTGAATTATTATATACAGGTAGGAATTTAAGGTTATGTTGTTTGACTACATTGCACATACCTATTTATTTAAAATATGATATAAAGTTCTAGTGTTATGGTTTTTGTAATTATTTTTATTGTATATAGATTGATAATGTTAGGGGGAGAGACAAATTTCAAACAAAAAGGGGAATGTGAAGTAGAAGTTTCTGGTTGTGTCATGTGGTGAAGACCCAGGTGGTATTTTGCTGAGGTAAACTCACATGGTGTTTTGTTGAGGTAAGTCTCATGGGAGGACACATGATGTTTGGAAAGAGAATAAATAGGATTCAACAGAAAGAGGGCACATGCAATAGCTAGCCTTTCAAGGCTTCCTTGGTCTTGAGTCTTCGCTGATCTTCCCCTACTTGAGAGAGGCATTGCAAAGTTGTCCTGGCTGACTCTGGCTGCTCCTCCTGATTCATGCTGATTTGGCAGAAGCCTGGCTGCTTCTGCTGGATCGCGCCACCACTGCTGATTCATGTCTGGTATCCTGACACTACTGAACTGGATTGCTGATATCCTGACAAACAGRAATTAGAATTGCCAAAAAGAACTACTACTTCTAAACAGGTACACATCCATTTGTCCTATTTGCYGTATTTTCTCCCTGGCTTTGGATGGAGGTCTTTTCAAAGCACTTGAGAAAAATTATTAAAGTAGGTTTTGAAAAATCTAACCTTACATGCACATGCATGTGTATCCATGTCACACACAAAAGATTTAAATGTTTCTTTCTTTTGTAAGGTGCTTAGGGATATTTATCAGGATAACACTAATTTTAATCTTATCTCATAATATATGAGAAGAATCAGAAAATAATTAATACTTTCTCACCTGCCTCAGAATAAAGGCTTCTTAAAAATATGCCTTTTTTAATAGGAAGAAAAGAGCCTTAAGAGCAGGCAAAAGAATCAGAGAAACACCATCTCCCACTGGTAGGAGCACAACAAAAACACCAAGCCAATAGCCACAACATATATGCAGAGGACCTTGTGCAAACCCTTCCAGCCCAGAGCTTGCCTTTATTTSTTTACCTTGCTCAGCTCAGTTTTGCTTCATTTTGCTGTTTTTCTTCTTGTTGTTATTGGTTTGTTTGCTTTGATTTTGTCTTGCTTGGTTGTTCTCTCTTTGAGGCCTGTTCTTTTCTGAAGGAAAATGGAGGGAGAGTAGATCTGGGAGGGAGAGGAGGTGTCAGAAGCTGAAATAAGTGAAGGGGGGAAACTGTAGAAGAAGATACTGTGTGAGAGAAGAATCTGTYATCAACAAAATTAACGACTTCCTGAGCCCCATCCCAGACAACTAGGAGAAAATATGTGCCTTWTAGAATTGCTAGCATATTCTCATTTATCCTTAGAAATTCTAAGGTATGTACGAAATTATTGACTCAAAGAATAACACTCACCTAATTTACACAAAAATATTCAATACTATTTAACAACTTACAGAGTTGCTGACTAGAGTATGAAATGTGACACTAAGAATCAAGAATTCTATACATAAACATCCTTGGCTTCTTTYGGTCTGCATTGTTTAAACATACAGATGATGTACAGTTTCTTAAGATGTGGTGCTTGTTCGTATTTCAARTACTCAGATAATCTATCTCACAGATAGTATAGACTTAGATATCATCTTATATCTGTAGCACAAATGAGAATCAGGGGCATCTRTACACTGATCTACTTATAACTAAAAAAATAAATGCAGGAGACTAGCAGAGGGAAGTGGGTAAATGACTAGGCAGAAAAAAGGACAGTATGAACTGGAAGCATTCCTGGAATTCAGACAACCTAGCCCAAACTATGTTCCTTGATGCCAAAAGCCCAGCTGTGACTAAAAACTAATAGTGAATTATGAGAGTATTAGAGTTCTCATAATATCAGAATGGAAGAGGACTCAGAAAGGCAATCGTCTGAGATACAAAATTGACACTGAAAGATTCCACATTTCCTGGGAACTTTCTGTTCACTAGAAAGCTTCTCTCCTGTCTCATAGTACTTCAAGAGCATCATGTTAATAATTTTTTCACTGTTGTGTTTTAGATAGAGATACTACAGAAGTGTCTCCATGATTGTGCTTTAAATACCTGGCCATAACATTCTGGTAATATACAGGAAGCCTCTGTTAAAATGTGATCTGGACATTTTTATTATCTTAGAATCTATTCTTGTAACCCTTGACTCTGAAGCWTTCCCCAGCTCCCAGCCCCAGACAAGCACGTGCTTCCCTTTCACCACTATATTAATTGTAAAGTTTCTAGAATTTCATGTAACTGGAGTTTTGCTATTTGTGAATTTTTGTATTTGGCTCTTATATSCTGTCTATTTGATGAAATTGCACATATTTAATAATAAAGCTTAAAAAAATGTGATCTGGATAAAGAAAGAAAGCAAGTTTAGAGAGTAAGACTCAGTATCAATTCTTTCTAAGCTAAAAAATCTTGTATTTACATCAAGTGTTTCAAAAAACATTTTCCCTAATTCAAAGGTTATTTCAGAGTAATATAACCTTTACCCATGGAATAGATGGCAATGGACTTTCCCCAGGTCTCTGCAAAGAGTCCTATTCATATACTGTTTTGTTGTTTATGATAAGTAATTTTCTTGTTTAATTGTTGATGACCACTCAGGCTTCTCTTTAGTGAGGGGCATCTTRCCATGCTTCTTTGAGTGTGTTTGTGGACACRGTTCTGTTGCCAGTACTTYTGCAATTATCTTAGCTTAGCTGAACCTTCTCTTCCAAGGTTACATAGTACATCTCTGAAATCAAGACTACTTTGGAGGGCTATGTTGCCTTCAAATGTTTCTCCCTATTGAATGAAAGGGTTTTTTCCCAAGCCTACTCTGTTTTTCTTTTTATGTGTTGATCCCAACCATCCTTATTGATATAATTTTGTATGCTACATGGTTAAAATCTACTTGAAAGTCTGAAGTGCTCAAACTGATATCTATCTATCATCTATCTATAAAAATACAGTCATAGATTAGATAGAGAGAGAGATCAGAAAACAATGTGCTCTTTAAATATGTAGATTACTTATATAGTAAAGGCATTTGATGAACATTTGCAACTGAGTATATGTGTCTTAGAATGTTATAACTGAAAAAAAGCATTTGAGTTTTTGGTGACAAAATTAATTATAGGTCAAATCTTAAATAGTCCTTTTACTTTTTAACTAATTAAAATATAATTTCCTTTAAGAAAAATATTACTTCTAGCTTCAGGCAAAATGTTTGTCTATGTTTCTACTTGTAGGAAATTCTATAAAATATATTTCAAGTCTATGAGATGGAAGGAGTATCCTGCCACACATCCCAAAAAGACTTCTATTTTTTTAGGAAAATGGAGTTACCACCTCCACTCCAACAATCCTTTCTTTCTTGACACAGAAGTGTTGTCTGGAGCTGAAGTGACGATCAATACCCGTGAGAGAGGAAAAGAAGAGCAAGGCTRAAGATCAGGGTCTCTGCCCTGATATGTTACTAAACTTCTTTGAGTACCATCCTAATTCCAGAATTTCATTTATGCATAGAAAAATAATAGGGTTTGATCCAAATACAAGATCATTGCATTATGATTTAGCCAATGACTTGAGCTACATTATTCTTTTAGACAATGTGAAAGACTATATTTCTCTCAAAATTAAAAGCATATAATATCATTTTGGAGGTGTTTCAATATATTAAAACATTAGTATATCAATTTTTAAATAAAAATGAAGAGTAGAGGATAAAAACTAAGCTTATATGTTCTTATGAATATGGAATAACAAAATGAATGTTGCAGAACCAGGGTTCTCAACCTGTTTCAGTCCTTAGATCATGTGCTATAAATTCAGTTCTATGTTGATAGATTCTGTGTGATTGAGTAATTCAAAAAGAATAAAACCTATAAAAGAAGAAGGATTTTTTTAAAAAAAAAAAAAAAAAGGTCCAGCCAACATATTTGGTATACATTGAGACATGAAATTATGCTCCTGGTCAATGACATATCATGCATATATCTATGAATATAAAGTAGAGATTTTTAATAGTTTTTGTTGCTCCCTATTGTGTGAAGCADCCCTTCATACCTTACTAAGGACCTTATGCATTATTTTGGGATACAGATGTGTAAAACAAAGTATCTGAAACTAGGAATCTGGAGTATCTAGCCCTCTTCTTTTTTTATCAGGCTCCAATAACTTCTGTGCTTGAGACTGTTGATTAGGTTTGCCATAGAGAAATATATGAAGCTTGAATATAACTTGAACTCCAAAATGAGCCCTCATTTCAGCTCATATGTAAAACATTCAACATTGTGTTTGATTCACAAGGAAACAAAAATGTGTTAAGAAACAAAACATTAACAAAGATCTTACTTTAGAAAAGCATCATAGTCAAAGATATTATTCAGTTCTACGTTGTTGAATTCTGCATGATTGAGTAATACAATAGAATGAAAACCTATAAGAGGAGGACATTAAAAAAAGTTCAGTGTATCTCAAATATTGTTATTTGAGATAAATAAATTGTTGCTTATAGTTTATCAGCAAATGTATTAAATATGTCATAAGTGAATAAACRTATAAATAATATTTTAAATGGAGCCCTAGCATCAAGACTGTGTTTGACTACCTCACATACATCTCAATGTTTGTACTCTTTTATGTTTGCATTGAGAAAGTGTTTGTCTTTGAGTAGTAGGAGCTATGCAAACAAGTAACAGAGGTATCATGAAAGATGTCATAGAATTAACAGAAACTTCTGAGCCTCATGAAGAAATCTGTGCTTAAGAGGTCCCAAATATCAATATACTGGCATCCTTTCCTAGAAAACACAGTCCTACCTACAAGTTCCCTCCCACAATGCCCTCAAATGAATTGTTTTTTATTCATGTATAAGTTGACTATTACTTATCTCTTGATCTGAAAAAAAAACTTTATCATCTCACATGGGCATTTGAAATTTCTATGTTTCTAGAGCGCAACATAAAAGATGGAGACTACTGTCTCCATCTTAAGTACATGTGATGTCAGGCCRCTTCTCTCAGACACAGACATGGTAGTGAAGCTGGAATTATTTTGAAGTCAGTTTTCAGATTCCCAGACTTTACTGCCAAAGAAATGAACTATTAATTAAATTTATCTAAGTTTCCTCTTGGTGAAGCTTTGACTGTGTCTTGGAAAATTCCAGGTTTTTCTTATATTACTGCCTTTATTTTGCTAGTCACTRATGAGGAAATCATGTGAATCATGTTTTATTTTTCTCTATGTGTAATATCCTGCTGCTCTCTGGAATGTTACCAGCCTCTGAATGAGACAAGATAAAAACAGGGCTCTAATTTTAGTAATTTGGAATAAATATATAGTCTGCATTTTCAGGGCTTTAAACTAGTATTTTATTTTATTTTTATTATTTTATTTATTTACAATCCAGTCATTGTCAGC
>BDUI01031187.1:8815-20282 GCA_002335545.1 Apodemus speciosus | reverse complement strand
ATGAATGGTAGATTCCAAAATATAATCTACTTAGTCTCTATAAGGTTACTTGGTATGTATGTTTTTAACAGTGAACATTTGAAATTGGAAAACCAATTTATATACTGTTACCTGAGGAAGATGACTTCTCTTGCTCAGTATTCCTTCATCACCTGTAGTTCTTTGTGTGCTCATGGGGCCTCATAGGTTAGTCCCCATTCACTTTTGCATCTCTCTAGGTGTTATCTTTATTCAGCTCATGTTGTGCAGTCAWGTTGGTGAGAATTTATGGGTCTCTGACATTATTAGGAGATAAAATCCTGCATAAAACTCCATGATTTTCTAGCTCTCATAATCTTTCTTTTCCCCTCCTCCACAATGCTCCCTAAGCTTTAGGTACACGAGTGTTTTTTAGATGTTTATATTGTAATTAAGCACCACACCTCTGCATTTTCATTCCTTGGGGTTTTCTGTATTGTTTCCCATCTATTGCAAATATAAGTTTCCTTGTTAAGGGGTGAAGATGACACTAAATCTATRGGTATAAGGACAAATGTTAAAATTGTTCTTAGGAATTATGCTAGCTTGGTAAATAAGTAGTTGTATGTTCTCTTCCAATAGATGACTTCACTATCACTGGGGAGTTATCTAGGTTTTCAAGCCTGGCTTGACTCTTGTTAGGTGGGTCTTAAATTTGATTAGAGAGTTGTTGGCTAGCACCAAGTATTTGTGCCACTACTGAACCTTTAGGGGTATCATTTTGTGCTGATTGTGGTTCATAGGTGTTGTACCAGAGTAGGACTGTTGTTTACCCTCTTCTTCAGATAACTGCATGGGGGCCTTCTGGTAATATGAAAACCAGCCCTCAGTTAGGTCTATTTCAGCTATGGCATTGCTGGGTCCTGTTTGTGAAGTCCATAGTATCTTCAACAATAGGGACTTACCTTCTACTTCTACCTTCCTAACTTCGTGTTACATAGCATCCATCCCTATTTATTTACACTCCAGATTATATTCCCCAACCCTGTCTACCCTCTGACTGTTCTACATCCCTCTTTTTAATGGTCAAAGTCCATTTCATGCTCCCATGTGTGCATGAGTATTGGGCTATCTACTGAAACATGGATATAGTCTCTCAGGGCCCACTTCCCTGAAGAAAACTGACTTTCCCATCTCTAGTTGGTGTTTCTTACCAATAGTTCATTTTACAACAGATGTCCTCTGTTGTAAAATGAAATTCCCTTTGGTTAGGATAAAGTGATACAATTACCCATGGAGATAAGGATAGACAGACTACAGTGGTTAAAAAAGTGACTCTAGTAAGGATACTAAGGGAGAAAAACAATCTTCTAGGGTTCATGACCTCACCAGCTATGGGTAGTTGTCTAGCTTTATGATACTAATCATGGAGTCCATCCTTTTGAGCAGTCTTTTGTCCTATTAAACTGCTATTGGTTGCTCCCAAAATATCATTATTGTACCCTTAGATATAGCTTGGGATGCTGGTCATTGTTGCAGTTTATATAATCTACAGCTGCATAGAGATATTCAATTGCTTTTCTCCTTTGGCAGCAAGCACTGCATTTGGATAGCATGAGAACTAATCTTCATAGTAGGTAGGAGGCTTGTAGGTCAGTTGCTGATCAATTCCTCAATACCCTATGTCTGAATTGTGTAGTGTCTTTAGAAATAGGGTGTTATTCTCAAGTACTAGCAGGCAAAAAGGGACAATGGAAATAAGAAATATTGTTTTGAGAATCTCATAGAATCCTTCACCTATAATTCACAGAGAGGTTTTCCATGCACAGTACTTGGGTTTAGGTAGTATGTGGCTTTTAGGGTGATAGTTATCTGCATTATATTTCACAATACGAAGCATAGTCTATAAGATAATCTGTGGCTATAGAGGTGCTCATTATTACCCTACCTGTATAATTTTATTCAAATTATATAATGTGTATGTTTTATTTTACCATGAAATATTTCCCTGTGTATTTTTCTTTTTCTTCCTTAATGTTCTTTCTCCATTCTTTCTCCCTCTCCTTCTGTATTGCCTTCTGTTACCAGATAAAATCACTGACCCATTTTCCCATTACTCCTTTATGATACCTCTGTAGTATATTTTATTAATGGCTAATTGATATAGGCTGTCCCATCCCATTTTAAGTAGTGTTATTCCTAAGTTATTAAAACTGGGCTATATAAGAAAAGTAACTGAGCAGACCTGATTCAGTCTCTATTCTATTACTATGAAGAGACACCATAACCAAGGCAACTCTTATAAGAGAAACCATTTAATTGGGACTGGATCACAGTTTTAGATGTTTAGTCCATTATCATAATGGCAGGAAGCCACTATTGCTTCTCAAGAGTAGTAGTTGAGAGCTACATCCTGAACCATAGGCAGAAAGAGAGACTCTGGGCTTGGCATGGGCTTTTGAAACCTCACAGTCCACTCCCAGAGACACACTTCTATCAATATGGAATTATATATTCCAATATATGAACCTATAGGTGCCATTTTTATTTAAATATCCACATTCTACTGCCCCATTGTCTTGTAGCCATATTATAAAGCAAAATGCATTTAGTACAACTTCAAAAATTCCAATAGTGTTTTTTTACAGTTGCAATATAGTCCAAAGTCCCTTCTAAGTCTCATGTCAATCTCTTAATTGTAATCCCCTATAAAATAAAAATAAAAAATCAGATCACACACTTCAACATAAATGGCACATAATATGCATTACAATTTTAAAAGGGAGCACAGTGAGGAAATACTGGACCAAGCAAGAATGAAAACCAGCTAGGTAAACTCCAAACTCTGCATCTACATGTCTGATGTCCAAGCATTCTTCAGATATCCAGCTCTGTTATCTTTGCCAGCTACAATATAGTTCTCCCACTTTGGCTGGTTTCCACTATCAGCTCTCCTTAACAGGTATCCCATGACTGACATGCCCAACATCTTGG
The DNA here is from genome assembly GCA_002335545.1 of Apodemus speciosus. Taxonomy (NCBI): domain Eukaryota; kingdom Metazoa; phylum Chordata; class Mammalia; order Rodentia; family Muridae; genus Apodemus; species Apodemus speciosus. The sequence goes on along the minus strand of BDUI01031187.1, from coordinate 17,330 downwards.
GGTCTCCAACAAAGTACTGCTTTTATCTTCATAGCTTCACACAGTGCCTTCTCAGAAATACAGGAACACCCCTGACCCATGGCTTGCTTCAGTGGCTTTTCTTAACTAAGGAGAAAGATTCTACAACCCCTTTCTTCTATCCTCAGATCTAAATCAAGCACCACCAGGCTGAAGTCAAGTTCTGTTGCTTGCTGGGGATGGAATTTGGTTCCCTATTTCAGTTACTTTTGTATCAGCTTTTTGTTGTTGAAGATGTCCTTGCTACTTAAACTTTTCTTTTAATTTCTTTCACAAGCTTACCTGAATGGGGTCTTGCCCTGAGGCCAGCATTCCCTTTATTCCATTTAGCATCATGCTTTTCTTTAAACTTGAGGACTTAGCTCCATTATACTTCCTGGTGCTCCTTTTCTTCTCAAACTGTACATTTTGTATTTCTCTTTGTCCAATTGCTTCTTTTGATCACAGATCTGCATAAGAGTGATTGATGATATCCACAGGATAGAGCCAATATTAAGGTGCCTTAAAATAACCTCTGTCAAAAATCATTAAATCACAAATCTTAAACATATCCCCAGGCAGATTTTTAAAACAAGTTGCAAAATATATCCACATTCTTTGTCAAAATATCACAACAATGTTTTCAAGGCACTTACTTATTCTTCCCTTTTGCAACCTATTGAGCCAGGCTATCATAATCTACCTTGGTCTAAGCATCTGTGTCTTCCATGTTTCTACTAGTATTGTCCCCTAAGTGCTCTTTAAAATATTCAACTGCTTTCCTAATCCAATGTCCCAAATTCCACATTCTGCCAACATGAAGCATGGTCAGGCCTGTCATAGCAATACTTCATTCCCTTGAAAGACCCTAAAAAACAAGGGCCCCCACGCCTCAGAAGGTGACACCCAAATCACTCCCAAGAAATGGTCTTGATGCAAACAGCAAGAGGATTTTATTTCCAGGCGCATTGGGATTCACAGTCATACACCACACAGGGATAGAGGACTGTGGACTCTGAGTGCAGAATCAGGACAACTTTTATAGGTTTACAACAAAGCCCGTTCATCACAAACCAATCATTCCTTAGCATCAAGAGCCTGCTTAGTGTGAGCCAATTGATTTGTACCACTCCATAGTTTCTAGGCCAATCAGTTTAAATTACCCAAGCCCTCACTCAGTGGACCAATCATTTTCCTATTGTCTCAGAGGTCCATAGTTGCTCTGGCTCCTGTGTGGGGGTGATAGCATAAGCAGTTTACAGAAGCCAGATAAGCAGCTAGGTTAGTTCATTTCCCTTTACCTTACAGGGTCAGGATCAATACTCAAGGCCCTTTTGCCTAGATCCTAACAAAGACGGGCTCAAGGAATGTGACCTTTCACCTACTTTCATATAAAGAGTGGGCTCAAAAAAAAAAAAAAAGAGTGGGCTCAAGGAATGTGACCTTTCACCTACTTTCTAACAAAGAGCGGGGTCTGGAATTTGAGGTGTTTGGGGCTCCTTAGGAGGCTGGAGTTAGAGCTTCTTTGGAGCGAGATAGCATTTTAAATTTCTGACTTCTTGGGGTCATTTGAGAGTTAGGCACTGGGGATTTTAGGCTGTAATTCTCATTCTTTCACCCTGTTACCACCTTTTTTCTTAGTCACTGTTCTATTTTGAAGAAACGCCATGAGCACAGCAGTCATATAAGAGAAAGTATTTAATTTGGGGCTTGCTTAAAGTTTCTGAGGTTTAATCCAGTATTATCATGTTAGGAAGCATGGCTTCATAAAGGCAGATGCTGGATCAGTAGCTGAGAGTGACATCCTAATCCACAGGCAGAGAAAGACTATGAGTTTGGCATGGGCTGTTGAAATCTTGAAGTTCATCCATCACCTGTACCATGTTTCCTCCAGCAAGTACACACATTCTAGTCTAATCATTTCAAATAGTACCACTCTCTGGTGACTATGCATTGAAATATATGAACCTGTGTGGGGCATTCTGATTAAGACCACCAAATGGCCAGATGAAGGAAACCAATAAGCAGCATTCCTTCATGCTTCAGTTCCTTCCTCCTGATTACTGTCTTGAGTTCATGGTTTGGTTTCCTTCAGTGATGTACTTTAACCTACAAGGTGAAATGAACCCTTTCCTCCTAAATTGCCTCTGATCAGTATTTTATCACAGCATCCAAGAAGCAAAATAGGAAAACTATCTCATGGTATTTATTTGGAAGTATACATTATAATGAGATTATAAATTATAGACTAAGAACCATAGGGCATGTGATTATTCAAGGAACAACTCTATGAAAGATAGAAATCCACATGGACTACATTCTCCAAAGGAAATGCATATCAGGGTGCTCTTCTCTGGTTTTTGTTCAACCCCAGAATAATCTGGAAGGAGTATCTACAAGGAACATGCTTTATACTATCACTTCCTTTCTTACTTTTTTTTTTTCAGTGAGGTGTAGCATTTGACCCGAAGCACTGAAGCTGGACAATTAGAGGGAAGATTCAAAGGTTATTTCAGGATTTAAGGTAAGTATTCTAAGTCAACATTTAGAGACTTATCCACTTTAAACCTTGCGGTGTCCACCTATCATGTTAGAACTTGGATACTGGAATGTACATATGAAAGGTGCATTTTTTACTTTAATTTGTTCCCTAATGTTTGAGTAGTTAGTGTAAGAAGAACAGCACTAGTAACAGCAAAGGGTCTTATTCAGGATTAGTAAGTGATGTGTAGACATTGAATAAAAGTTGAAGAATCATTTATTATGGCTAGTATCTTCATATGCTTCACTCTGGCCTTCAAATTTTGAAYTCTTAAAGAAATGATACTTGGAGTTTCATTACTCTCTTTTTATTTTCCTGACTCTAAAATTAATATATTTGTTCAAATGCCAGTCTCAGGTTAAGATACAGATGTATAGACAAGCACAACTAGGAATCTGAACTGAAACAAAGATAAGACTAAGGCTATTACCCATAGTAGGACAGAAGAGTCCTAAGAAAACTGTATGATTTTGTCAGTACAGTGTATGTTAGGTTTGGATAAGTATTCATCCTCTTCCTAACTAGAGTTTAAAGGGGAAAGTTTGCTATCATACACTCATGTTACATCAAGTAGCATAAAATGTCCTCAACTGACAAAATCAAAGGCAGGATCCTGAAAGAAATCTGAGGGATCAACTCTTCCAAGTACACAGGTCTCCAAAAGATGGTATCCTCTGTTCTCACAGAGATAAGCTTCATTTTGTCAAATAGATTTCATATACGCCTACCCACAGTTGTCTGAGTAATCAGAATATCTGGATTAACATAGTACTACTGAGTTTCCCTACATGCCTGAGGAGGCACTGGGTAAGACTGCAAGACTGTGATATATAGTGATTTCTTGTTCCTGTTGATTGAAGATATGGTAATAAATATTTTGTTCCAAAAAATTATGTCATATTCCAGACACTTCCATTGGTAAAAGAAAGGACAATTATTGAGGCAGATATAGAGTGATCTCAACAGAGCTATGCCTCACCATGTTTATAAATTGTAGTAAGAAAAAAATGGATGAATTGAATGTCTTTAAGCTACTTCTTTATGTTCACAAGAACACAAGTATTTGGTATGATACAACATTAGTTCAACAAAAGGAAGGAGTTTCAAATATAATCAAGAGTTGTGGTGTATAGCTTGAATGAACAATGAATAACCCATACAGTTAAATACAGGAGTGATCACAAATTAACTACCCTGATACTCTGTTCACTCCTGTAGGTAATTCAAATACAGATAGTCAGAGTCAGAACAACTCATTTCATATACTAGGATCTCAGAAAGCCAGTAGGCAACTTCTGACATGGACAAACTTACAATGAAGAAAACAAACCTGCTATTTGGTTCTGTGTAAGGCTCCTGAGTATTGAGGAGATCACCATACCCTGCCCCAACACACACACACACACACACACACACACACACACACACACACACACAAATCTGTGGTGTTTAGTTACTGCCCTTGGCCTAGAGAATTTTCGAATAAGCAGGGGATTTACAGTTTTAGTCTTGGGAACAGGTTTTTTTTTTTTTTATTCTTTGAAAATTTCATAGAATTTTGATCATATTCACCCCCTTTTCCCAAATTCTCCTACATCTAACCCCCTTCCACTTCCATCCCTACTCAATTTATTTTGTTTTATTTACCTATAAAGTACTATTTGTACTTTCCATGTAGTCTTGAGGGTATGTGGTCATCCACCAGAGCATGGTCACCCTACTGAATATTAGAACCTTAAAAAMAATTAATTTCCCCATACCAGTAGCTATCAGTTGTCTATAGTTCCTCAGCTAAAAATTGAAATTCATACCCACCTTTAAGCGGAAAACTGTTTGTTAAGCCACATAATGTGGCTTAAGCCAATCAGATTCCATGTTGATCAAACTTGTGGAGATTGTGGAACTTTTTGTTTTCATTTAGAAAAGGAGTGGGTACTACAGAGCCAAATATGTGTCTGCTCTGCACTCTGATAATTTCATGTTGGGTTGGCTAGCACTCAGCAAGTATTTTATTTTCCTATATCAGGTCTTCCCTGTGAAACTTTATAACATAATTTTCACAAGTCTGTTGTAAGTGACTTTTATTATCATGATTATAACTGATTTTACTAGCTAATTACCCTCACACTCTCCCTTTCTCATTGTTGCCTTCCTGTCTACACAGTTGCCATGTCTCAATATTCAGAAGAAGGTGCAGCTGACCAAGGACAAACCTGTGAAGAGACCCAGAAACTACAGGTTGCAGCAGCCTCTGTTGATATTGAAGAGCCATGTTCCTCATCTCATCTTATGGCTAGTAGTCTGAAGGGCCAGACCAGTGAGGAGACCCAGGTCACCAAGGATGTGGAGGAACCATGTTCCTCTTCTCAACTTATGGCTAGCAACCAGGAAGATCCTGCAGATGAGACACCCAGTACTTCTTGGGGTCTTCAGCATCCCTGTGCCTCTTTAAGCCAGTCTGCCGAGGGTAATGGTAACCAAGAAGTGCAGGGTAACCCAGTCATTCCACCAGATCAGCCAAGTAGCACAGACTTACCTGTGATGACTGTAGATGGGAAAGTTGATTTCTTGGTGAATTACATGCTGTACAAGTATCAGATGAAAGAGATGATGAGTATGGATGATATAATGAGACTCATTGTCAGAGAAGATGCAGATCATTTTCACGAAATCCTCACGAGAGCTTCTCAGCGCATGGAGATGGTCTTTGGGCTGGATGTGATGGAAGTAGATCCTGTCAACCACCACTATGCTCTCTCTATCAAATTAGGTCTCACCTATGATGGGATGCGCAATGATGAGTATAGCTTTCCTAAGACTGGGCTCCTGATACTCATCCTGGGTGTAGTCCTCATGAAGGGCAACCGTGCCACTGAAGAGGAGATTTGGGAAGTATTGAATCCAATGGGAATCTATGCTGGGATGAATCATTTCTTCTTTGGTGACCCTAGAGAGCTGATAACTGGTGAGTTTGTGAGGGAGCAATACCTGGCACACCAGCCAATAGCCAATAGTGATCCCATGCAGTATGAATATGTGTGGGGACTACGGGCTAAAGCTGAAACTAGCAAGATGAAAGTGTTAGAGTTTGTGGCAAAGGTTCATGGGTCACACCCTACTGCATTCCCTTCGCAATATGAAGAGGCACTGATAGAAGAAGAAGAAAGAACACTTACCATGATATTAGAGCAAGCTGGCCCGAGTTCTACTTCTGGTGAAAGTTTTAGTGACACAAGCAGCAACTTCTCTAACATGTAGTACAGTCAGAGAAAAATAACTTCTGTATAATTTGCAGAGAATTTTTAGAATTGAGGGGGAAAATGTAAGACCTAGGTTGATATAGAGAAAAGGGAGAGTCTTAGCTGTGTAGTTCTAATAACTACCATGCCATTTTTTCTTTCATTGTTTGCCCTTTATATTTGAATGTACTTGCACTTAAAAGCATTGTTGTTTAGTTTCAAAATCTCCACTTAATACCATTCACAAATTTAATAATAAGAGCTTTTTCATAACATAAAACTAATTGGGAAATAATCCTATCTATCTGTACAATTATCTGGAGTAATAAAATCATGCATTTTCTAAGCTTTTAAACAGCTTTGTTCTAATTATTTTCTTTGTACCTTTCCATTTCTCAGGAAAATTATATGCTCTTTGTGGAGTTGTTTATTTTATAGTTGCCAAGGGTAATAAAATTCAAACACCTTTACCTTAATTTGTGCTCTCTTTTGTTACCCAAACCTTATTTGAGCACATATTATTTTTCAAATATTATTTTACTTTACCCAGGGTTCTAGATTAAACAACCTGTACTCTGTTCTCTTATACATGAATTGGTTATGGTAGTATATCCTCTAATAGGTTAAAGATAAATGAAATATACTATTTACAAGTAAGTCAATCCTTATGATGCTGTTAAGTGTAAATGTCCCAAATGACATAGCTGTGGTAATGTGACAGTCTTCAGTGTGTTAATTTTAAGTTTTGAGGTAGAGAGAATTATGATCTAGTAAGAGCTGCACATGCTACACTGCACAGCTGATGACCAAAAATTGAATGTAAAACACTCTACCTGTTACTTTGTGATTTTGTTTACTTAGACCTAATTTTCATGCAAAGAAGAGTTCAAAGTGTCCATCTCTGACTGCCACCTCTATGCAGTTTAATATTGCTAATAAATTGAGGCTTTTTTTGCAAATAATATTGAGGATATTTTTATAAGTAACAGTCAGAGACTTAGAAGACACTAGATTACCCAGTAGATTACCCGCTGGATTATTCGGAAGTACTCATTACCCAGGAGGGCTGAAGTCAAAATGTATGCTGTTAAAGAGAGATTTTTAAATAGAATGTCTTTAGTATGATTTAAATTGTATATACTAATTATTAATATTTTAATAAAGATAGAACTAATGAAAGTATATCTGATTTAGATAAAAGTGAAGAGTAGTTCCTCRTCAGAATTGTAGGAAATTTCACATCATTAAGAATAAATCCATTTAATTTTAAAAGAGTAACATCACCCAGGATAAAATTAATTGGATTTGCTTGTTTCATAGTGTTTTGGTGTATGTAAAGTCCATTTCGTATAGAACTGCCTATTCTGTGTGATATGTTGATTATTTTAAAAATTACATGTCATAAACTTGCAGTAGGGTCATTGATAAAATAATTATAATAATAACTGCGATTTATTAAATGCCACTAGTTACCAACCACTGTGACTGAGGCTTTCATAATGCTTTCTACCATGTAGTCTTATATGATAAAATTTATATTAGCTACTTTTTCATCAGTGCGACTGAAAATATATAAAATAAAAACAAGGGATTTCAGTCCACTGAAGTGAGGAAGGCAGTGTGGGATCACTTTGCCCACGATTGCAGGAATATGAGGCACCATCTGTTCATATTATAACTGACAAGAAAGCTGAGAGACATTTCAGTACCATACCAGACTATAACCTAAAAAGGATTCTATTTTAGCCAAGTATGCCTCACCTCTGAATGTTTCCACAGCTTTTCAAAACAGTGTCACTAGACAAGGAGTAAATACTCAAAACACAAAACAATAGGTGATATTTTAAGTCCAAACCAAGTCAGAATTTATCAGATTCCCTCTCAATGGAAGAGTCTAATATTCATAGAGCAGGGTATGGGAAATAGTTGAGACTGAACCATTGATATTACTTCTTCTGGACCCATTTTTATACTACTTACCCAGTCTTCTGTTTCCTGATTCATTTTTAATCATTTTATTCTTTCAAAATTTCACATCATGTACTCCAAACCCATTTGGCTGCCCATCCCCCACCCTTGCAATCTCCCCCTTCAAAAGAAAACAAAAAATTAAAAAAAAAAACAACAAATGATAAACAAACAAAATGCTACAAAAGAATAAGTAACATAGAGAGGCTTATTGGTGTGCCATGCCACCTGGCAGGAACTTGACATTGACCAAAGTGAACTTCCTCTCCCAGCCTTTGAGTGGGAACTCCTGTGTTAGCAATAATCCAGACCACCGAGTGTGAAGTGCTCAGACCAAGGTGCAGCCCATTATTCTTCAAGGACATGCAGTTTCCTGAGAAATACTAGCCACCTGTGAACTGAACTGGTTCTGCTGAGAAGCTTCCAGCCTTTTGTGGAAGGGTTTTCCTCCATCTATATCTTTGGAGTTCTTCATTAAACTTTGAGACCTTAAACAGCAATGTTGTCTTGGTCTCCATCGCTTTTTGCAGACTTCGCATACATCCCCAACTTCCCTTCCAGGTGACCCGTTTGATGTAACTGCAGGCAGTTACAAAGTAACAACAAAAAATAAACATTTTTCCAAGATAGCTGTAGTGTGTCAAGGTGTGTAACACAATATATACTTTTTTTTAATTTATTTTTTATTGGATATATTCTTTATTTACATTTCATTTCCCTTTTCCTGGTTTCCCCCCCCTCCCCCCAATGTCCCATATGTCTTTTTCCC
>BDUI01031182.1:5286-15417 GCA_002335545.1 Apodemus speciosus | reverse complement strand
CATTCATCCTATTGAAAGTCTGTGTCCTGCTACTTCCTGCTGAGAAGGGTACAATGCTGCTTAGAAAATGGGATTCTGTCTATATTGTCTATTGTTGACAGTTTGTAAGGGTTGTCTTTATAAACTAAGAGCTGAAAATACATACTATTAGATTATGATTTAATTTTCAAGGATTATTAAGATACATGCTCAAATAGGCTTAGTTTCCTAGCTTACTGGGAAACCATGCATTTTCTACTTCTAAGGGTCTCTTTTCTCATGCATGCATTTCTCCTTAAATAGACAAATTTGAACATTAATAACTATGCTTCAGTTAGATATCTGAGCTCTAAAACTTTATACTTGTTTCATAATTAAYATCTCTTATTCATCATGTTCCTTATTTCTTTAGGATTTTATATATCACAGGGAAACAATCAGTTGACTTATTATTATTTTGTATCAGAGATGCTAACATTGTATTTGACATTTTCTACCTTCTGTAGCAAGTGGTTATAATAGCTTCACTCAGATACTACTTTGGTTTATAGCTTGGTACACTTCTTTATGTTTGCATGTTAATTAACTTTCGAATTCCATGAATTTGAAATTTTGCATGAAACACATGCTGAAACTGCATTCTTGGATGCACGTTTGCCACTATTCSCTTAGTCTTCGGGGGCATCCTCCTACATAATCTGTCTGTGGCTCTCTAAATGTTTACAGAACCTTCAAAATAAGACTAAAAGCATCCTATTTTTGTTCTTCATTTGTAGTTTTCGCCTTCTGTAAGGGCTCTCTTTTGAGAGTACACCAGGGTGGATCTGGAAGTGGCTACAATAGAAGGCAGCATCTTTCAGAAAGAAAACTTCTCGTAAGCATTTCATGGCTTTCACGCTTCCTCCCCGCCTTCCTTCAGAAGCAYCCATCAGGGGGCTGTCAGAGCACAGGGCTGTACTCTGTGAAAACCTGTTCACCTTCGACAGCCAAGAGCAGAAGCTAGTCAAAGGTGATCTTTTCTTCTATTATGCAGCTCTGCTGAGGAACTTGCCTTTTTGAACTTTGGCAACTTAGTTTCTTCCCACTACACAGGTCTCTCAAAGGCTAAAATGTGATGGCACAGCATGCAAGTTAATTACTTCTCATTGTAAAAAGCTATAAAGTCCTCTTTTCAAAACAATCCACAGTGAGTGGTATGGAATGTACCTCCAAACAGTAGACTTTAGAGGCCAGCAGACAAAATGCTGTATTTCTCTTTGAACATGATGACAAGACCTGAGCTCCAGGCTCAATATGACAGCTCAGAGAATGGGATGCTTGGAGTTGTCTTAGAGGTAAGGGGTCTGAGGACAAGAAGAATGGTTCCCATGGAGGTGAACCAATTAAATATATCGGTAAACACCACATCGCCTAGGCCTCCCTCATGTGAGTTGCYCATTTGTATTTCACTGCATATGGGCAAGGAAAGCACATAAAAGTGATTAGAGGTTTAATTTAAATACTTATTTCATATGTGTGTATGTGAGAGATATCTCTGATACAGATAGAAAGAGATGAGAGACAGACAGACAGAGAGAGAGAGAGAGAGAGAGAGAGCTAAAATGGAGTCATTTCAGAAGAAACTTGTGATTCTAAAATATTTCAGAAAAAGTCTGACAGAAGGTCATAGACTAGAATGTTAAAGCTTATAGAAATTGTATCCAGAAACTCTAAGGGTCTGAGAATGATACCTCAAACTCAAATAGTGTGCAAAAGCAAAGAARGTTTATGCAGCAGAATTTCCTTCACGCAGGGGTCTTCCCATTCAGGAGTGGAGGCACTCAGTGGACTCGCAGGACCAGCTTTTATTGACAGTTAGGGGAATTCCAGGGTGGGGACTGCCCTTTTAACTTGATTGGCTAGCTCTGTCTCTAGGGATCTGACTGAGTGTATAAYTGGTTAGGTGCCTAGSGACTTTCCAGGGTGGTTGCTTAGTCACTCTAGCTAGTCTAGATGACAAGGTGTCCTCGCCCTGGCTGTCCATGGCTGTGGATGTGGAACCACTGGCTCCTGGATCTGGGTTCTCATTCCTGGGAAATACAACTTAGGTCTACTTCCGTGATTTACTAAGTTGTAGCCTGCCATGGAGTCAGCTCCGCCTGAGCTCAGTCCCTTCRAAGCCACCATCTTTGACTCTGACCTCTCCATACTTGTCTTATGTATCAAGGTTCACTTCCYCCAGGTGAAGGACCTTTACTCTCTACGTGAAGAGCCCATGAAGGCAGGCATACGACAACATGCGTGTAGTTATTGCAAGACTGAGTCTACGCCAGAGAATTTCTATTTCTGTTGAGAAAATACTCATATAGCAAGATATTTATTGTATTATTTGGGGCAGTACATCAATTTGACTTTCCTAAATATTTTATAATCTTGGTGGAGTTGACTACTAATCTGTACTAAGGAAAGGGAAATATTGTAGAAAAATCTTTACATTTATGTGTGACATATTTTTAAATAAACCAGCCACCTACTAAGGCCTATAAAACTCCAACTTAAGTACTTTATAGTAGACATTTGTTTCCTTTGAAGCCTTTTTCAAAAGTCTCATTGTCATAAATTCTTTTTCTTTTTGTAAAAAATAACTTTTCTGTAGAAATTTATATGGAGAAAGAGWAATACTGAAACAAAATCAAACTTAAATAACTTTCCCATATAACTAACCCTGATAAACAATAAGCAAATTTCAGTATTTTACAAAGAAAGATTGAACTGTACTTTAAACTCTAGAAAACTGCCTATGATCTGGATGCTGACAATTGTCTAGAGCTTTCCTGGTATCCCAAAGCTGCATGGTGGTRTTTACAACGTACTGAGCATGCATTATGTTAGCATCTCCTGGGAAGGTTCTCACTTGCTTATGTAACAAGAGTAGCTTGTGAATCAAAGTTTCAAACACTGCTTTTTAAATGTAGATAATTGAACTTTTAGAAAACCGTAACCCGTAGAACCATGGAAAATATGACAGACCTCTAGGGACTTTGTACTTTACTCTGGAGCCTCTAGAGAACCAGTGGTTTCAACCTTCCTGATACCATTCCCCTTTAATATAGCACCTCATGCTGTGGTGAGCCCCAACCTTAAAATTGTTTTCATTGCTACTTCATAACTAATTTTGTTACTGCTATGAATTGTAATATAAAATATGATATGCAGGATATCTGATATACCACCCTGGTGACAAAATTGTCTGACCCACCCAAAGGGGTCATGACTCACAGGTTGAGAACTACCGATCCAGACTGTTTGCAAAGCATTACAGAATGACTGAGAGAATTGGTAGAGAGTCATGGGTTATCTGCTGGGAACACTTTGCTTCTGGCAGGGGAAGACTTGGATACAATTCCTCTTTCATGGGTCTCATAGGGGAACTAGATATATTTTTTGATTTGTTTCCTTTTTGGATGCAATTAATATTAATCCTTTGAATAGATATTGGCTTTCCGATGCAAGTTTTCTGTATTTTTGACTATATAGTAATAACTTCAAGGTCTTCCTTATGTTAAAATAGTAGCAAATAACAATTAGCTGTAAATTTGGTAAATCTGAATTATTTCAAACTTTTTTTTCAGTCTTAAGGCTGATTGATGTGCTAGACCAGGGCATTTAATTTGACACATTATCTGTCAAAGCAGATCTTCGAACGCTACTGAAAGTACTTAAGATTGGGCTTCGTGATTAGCAATTTATGTAATTATGAGCAAGAGTTGTTAAAATGTTCACTGGTCAGGATTTTTACTTCATGTCTTAGAATCCATAAGATCAGATCAGAGTGCCCACACCTGTGTTTTTGAACTCAGAATTTCATCACTTACATTTATGATTGTTCCCTGGCCGAGTTTAGGTAAATGTCTGTTCCTGCTGATTCATGGTCACTCATGCTGGCCTTAGAGAGGACAGAATAAAATTTCACAGAGCACTTTGGCATGCCTCTCTCCATCATTTCTCAGAGACTCTGCACATAAATAATTTATTAGGTACAGAATGTGCAGCAGTAGAAAGAGGAGTGGCTGATGAGAGGGCAAGTCCGGAGACATTATCAGAAATGGACAACGGATGGAAGATTTAAGATGCAAAGTGTTTAAAGGTAATCCGCTGGTGGAAATGAAGTCCTTGAGTATGAGAAAAGTATAATGAAAACTGTCTWWTAATGAGACCTTGATGTAGTACCTTGGATATGCTGACTGGGGAAGAAAGATATACCAATAATGTACCGAACAACATGTGATTATGAACTTTTAATGGTTACCTTAAAAATACCATCAAAAGTAAAAACAATGTTTTCCTTTTTAATGTTAAAATAATTAGAATAAAATTAGAATAAAACTAGAAATAATTAGATTACAAAAATTAGACTTAGACAATCTTCAAGAAACCTAGTAAATAAGTATTAGATTTTAACATTCTACTTAAATTGTTCATCCCAGATTTCTTTATTTTGTACTTCTGTCTGTTACAATATAACAGGTACTACTCTTAACTGACTGGCTTAGAAATAATTGTAAGTTTCAGTAAATAAACATTATTACCCCAAAAAGGAGAGTTAGATAACTCATGATAATCTGTTTGTCATTTCTCTGTTTGTTTTTCTGACTAGCTCATCTTTCTGTCTGTTTGTCTATCTATCTCTCTATCCATCTATCTGTTTACATTTTTCTATAGGGCTAATATTCTACATGAGTTAATAAAACATCATCCATCTTTACTAACAAAATAGAGATTATAACATTGTTAATGTTTTATCATCATCAACTTGCCATAAGCTCAGTAAATATTTAAAATCTTCATGCAATCACAGTTAGCAAGTGTGAAATGTTGCAGAATGCCTTTGATAGATCAGTGTGAGTTTTTACCTTGTATTTCTGAGTTCCTTTYGTAGCTCAGTACTTAAATTATCAGATAAGACAGTTAGGACACTAGAGATTTAAATAGATGAAAACCTTATTCAGAAAACACATGATAGTGATTTTAAATTCACTGTATATAAATGTATGTAGTTTATGTAAAGTTCTGCATATTTCCTGTTCAGACAAACCTTGGTCTACATTAAACATTTTTGCAAAGATTTGCACAGATGAGCAGGCCTATGAAGATTCTAACTGCCAGACTTTCTTTGGTTCTTTTGTCAGTGAAACGCCACGTTCAACAGGTTTGCATGCTCTCCTGTTCTGCTCTGGTGCCACCCATGTCATCAGGTAGGGAGGCAGAAACATCTGCTTAAAGAATACTCTGGAATATACTTACTTCCGAGAAACAGACAGACAAAAAGGAAAGGTAGCTTTTCCTACATTTTCAAGAGGACTTTTAAATTTTAACGTAAAAATGCCCTTTTAACTGGCATGTGGTTGTTCTGTCTTGCTAGTTCTGCCCCCTCAAGGCATCTGTCTGTGATAATTCTTGGGTCTGCTAAGGGCCATCACATATCACTGAACTTTGAATCTTGAGCAAGTTAGATTAATCTGTGGTATTTTTGGTAAGAAAAATATGATGCCCTAGAGAGAAAAATATTATTACCTTCCTATTTTTGAAATMAACATTTATTCCTCTTGACTTTATCTAATGAGACAAATATTTGGAAGAGTGAATGGTTCCATTGGATTGTCCACTTGTCCAGTTGCCCATTCAGCTTCCTTAGACTATGATATTATAATCTGGTAAGACTGCCCTTAACTTGATGATTCAATCTAAAAGGTCACAAATGAGAAATTTTAATTAAGTTCCTAAATATCTAATATATACTAGTTACAGAAGGCAGGTTTTCAGATATATTCTCAACTATCCCTTATTTTAAACTCATGAACATGTTTTTTTTTCTAGAGAAGTAATCAAATTCAAATCTGTGTGCATGCTAGGTAGTCGGCTGAGGTTGTTTTTAATTTTACAGGAAAATGTCTTAGTCATGGTGGACTGTGGGTTGAACTCTGCTATCCCTGAGTCCATACAGCCATACATTTTTTCTGTTACCATGTTGTGTCAACAAATTTATCAACGAGAACCTCTTTTTTTATTCTTTAATCCCTTTTTACCATCCAGTCTCCATCCCCTTCCCCGTCTGCTCCCCCACCCCCAAGACCTCAACCCATCCCATACCTCCTCCCAGCACCTGTCTCCAAGAGGATGCCCCCATCCCCCACCCCAAACCGCAAGGCCTCTACTCCTTGGGGCCTCAAGTCTCTCAAGGGTTAGGTTCATCTTCTCTCACTGTGGACAGACCTGGCAGCCCTCTGCTGTATGTGTCAGGGGCCTCATATCAGCTGGTGTATGCTGCCTGGTTGGTGGCTCAGTGTCTGAGAGATCTCAGGGGTCCAGGTTAGTTGAGACTGTTAGTCCTCCTCCTCAGCTTCTTCCAGCTTTTTCCCAATCCAGCCACAGAGATCCTTAGCTTCTGCCCATTGGTTGGGTGCTAGTACCTGCATCTGACTCTTTGAGCTGCTTGTTTGGCTTCTCAGAGGTCAGCCATGTTAGGCTCCTGTAGTCAAGCACACCACAGAATCAGTAACAGTCTCAGGGTCTCAGGGCCCTCCCCTTGAACTGGATCCCAATTTGGGCTTGTCACTGGACCTCCTTTCCTTAGGCTCTTCTTTTTTGTCCCTGTAGTTCCTTCAGACAGGAACAATTCTGGGTCAGAGCTTTTGACTGTGGGATGACAACCCCATCCCTCCACTTGCTGTCCTGACCCTCCACTGGGAGTGGACACTACAAGTTCCTCCTCCACACTGYAGAGCACTTCATTCAAAGTCCCTCTCTTTGAGTCCTGAAAGTCTATCACCTCCCAGGTCTCTGGTACATTCTAGAGGGTTCCCTCACCTCCTGCCTCCCAAGGTTGCCTGTCTCTGTTCTTTCTGCTGGCCCTCAGGGCTTCAGTCCTGTTCCCCTCCCAATATTCTTCTCCCTGTCTCCTTTCCCACCCTGGTCCCTCCCTCTATCTTCCTCATGTGACTGCTTTCATCTCCCTCCCAAGTGGGACTGAAGAATCCTCACTTGGGTCTTTCAGCTCAATGAACCTCTTTTTGATATTTGCTATTTTTCATTTTCTACAAGTAGTAGTTTGGAATAAAAGTTGCTTTGAAAAATATTTGTTTTATTCCTTTATTGAAAATAGATTATTTTCTCTTATAATATGTTCAGATCATAGTTTTCCCTCCCTCCACTCCTCCCAGTTCCTCCTCATTTCCCTCTAGATTCATTTTCTTTCTGTCTCTCATTAGAAAAGAATTGGCTTCTATGAAATAACAATCAAACATGACAAAATAAAATATAATAAGATGAAAAGAATCACATCACATCAAGGCTGAACAAGGCAACACAACAGAAGGAAAAGAGCCTCAAGAGCAGGCACAAATACTAGAGAACCATTTGCTCACACACTTAGGAGTTTCTTAAAAATATTAAGCTGAAAGCTACAATATGTATGCAGAGGACTTGGTAAGACCAGAATAGGCCTTGTGTTGCTGATTCAATCTCTCTAGGTTCATATGAGCCTCACTCAGTTGATTCAGAGGGCCTTGAAACTTCATAAAATACATGAAAGAGATCCTAATGAGGTCTCCTAATAATGGGGRACACAGAATCCCAAGTGACCATCTCCTTTCACCACATGAAGTCTTTTAATGCTGGGACTGGGTTGTATTCAATTGAGTTGTTGGCCAAGGGGGTCCCATGGAAATCCCTAAACAACCCAGGCCTTTGCTAAGGCTATAGGCTGCTCTCAGCAAACTGACAGCAGTGCCCTATTGTCAAAGACAACATCCACACAACTCATTGAACATGCTAAAGTTGATCTGGCACCTACACAGTACCTCTATCTTTAGTGTGGTATGATACTGTGCAGGCTACCAAGAGAGAAACATACACACTAACCTAGCCACAAACATTGACCTACCTGCCTGCAAAATGAGGTGGTTCTCAATCTGTGGGTCATGTGGGGGACAAATGTCCCTTTCATAGAAGCTGCACATCAGATAGTATGCATATCATATATTTACACTACAATTCATAACAGTAGCAAAATTATAGTCATGAAGTAGCAATAAAAATAATTTTATTTTTGGGGTCACTGCATGAGAAAGAATTTATTAAAGGCTGGCAGTATTAGGAAGGTTAAGCTCACTGTGCTAGAGCATTGGTGACATAAAACTTTTGGGAGGAGGCAACCAACTTCTGATTTGGCTCAAGGTTCAGTTGATGAGATGGGACCCATACCAACATTGAGTTGGTGACTAAGAACCATGGGGTAGATGGTCCAAAGACCTAGAGTAAAATCAATCACTCTGGTCTAAAAAAAGTAGCAATAAATGATATTCCTAATAATATCCCATTATGCTCATAGAATGACGCCTTATTAAGCCATCATCAGAGAAGCTTCCTCCTATAGCATATGAGAACAGATGCAGAGACTCACAGCCAGGCATTACATGGAGAGTCCTTGGAATACACAGCTCTAAATGGAATGTCTCCATCACATCCTTCCCCCTTAGTGCTCAGGGAATCCCATGGATTAGGAGGCAGAAGGAAGGTAAAAATTGCTTTTTAGGTTATGAAGTCACACTATGAATTTTTAGATACCCTCATTTATAACCCACAGTAGTTACTTTTTTGGTGCAGAGACAAAACACTACAACCAAGACAATTTATATAAGGAATATATTATTTGGCCTTATGATTCCAGAGCAGTAGGAGCGCATCATGGCAGGCGCAATGTTGGAAGCAGGAAGTTGAGAGCTCATTCCCACAACTAGAAGCAGGGAGCTGAGAGTGATTTGGGAGTGGTGCAAAGCTTTAATTGAACAAAGCTTGCCTCCAGTGGCATACTTTCTCTAGGAAGGGGTTGCCTATTTTAATTATTCTTTCTCCAGAGAGGCATAAATGTAACATTTATAGATCTGTTGCCCATCTCCATTTTCTAGGAAGAATGCATCAGTACCTCCTGGAGAAACACTGGAAACATCAGACAATGAACTGAATGGACTGAGACAAGGGTCTCTTGTTTGTTGAGACAGCATCTCACTATGTATCTCTGGATTTTCTGAAGCCTGATATGTTTMGCATCTGCCTCAAGTCTTTGACACTCCTCCCATGTCTACCTCCTGAGTGTTTAAAGGCAGCTAGTAATTAATACTCAACTATTAATAAATGCTTCAAAGACAAAAAGAAATCTTCAAATTTCCTTGTACTGTGTTTTCTGCATTTGCAACTTAGGAATTGTATATTTATGTTTATTTTATTATACTATTCAATAAAATTTAAATTTCTTTCTTGAATAGGGCTAAAGGTCAAGATATCATGGTATATGTTTGGATACTGCCAATGTTTGCTTTATGTCTTTTACTGGACCTCTGATCATTCAGTTTGAAAGTCAAAACATGATGTAATATTGGAGAGAGCATCTGAAGGGCCAGTCCCTGCCAAGCCTGACTACAACCAGTCACAGTGGAGTGACAAGAATCGCACCTTAAAATCATCTAATCCTTTGGCATGTTTGACCTGGGAGGCTGTCACCTGTACTTTCCCTGGTGCAAGATACACTCAAGCACCTCCATTATCATGTAGCCCTGAACACTGTGGAATCTTTCCAGATGTTAGACCTTAGCACTTCTTATTTCCTTTACCCAAACTATGTTCCTCTTGAATTTTTCCTGCCCTAGTCCTTATCTTCCCACTGTGTTTTGGGGTCAAGGATCTTGTGCTTTTTCCTAATTATTGCATTTATTAACTTACAGTCTACTTCCTGGCTTACTACTGAGTAAATTCTACAGTGGATGACTGGCCACAACATGTAGTGGCTGGTGTGTGTTTGTGTGTGTGTGTGTGTGTGTGTGTGTGTGTGTGTGTGTGTGTATGCTATGTGTCTTCCTCTATTGCTTTCCTTTCCACTTCAGTTTTTGAGACATGTTCTCTCATTGAACCCTGTAGTTCACGGGTTCAGCAAGACTATCTGGTCACAAATCTTAGACCACGATCTTGCTCTTTCTGCATCCCAAGTACTGGGATCATAGGTGTGTGCTGCTATACTGGACTTTTTGTTTGGGTGTTGGAGATCCAAACTCATAATCCTCATGCTTGTCCTTCAAGGACTTGACCCACAGAGCCATCTGTCCATGCGCCACCCCCCCC
>BDUI01031162.1:16393-26858 GCA_002335545.1 Apodemus speciosus | reverse complement strand
AGGCCTGAGACTCCTCGCTGCATGCTGGTGTGTGTGCAGTTGGCCTCCCACTGTCTCCTCCTGGCCTGCCTGGGTGCCAGCTTTTAAGAATCAAGTCTGGTCTCTGCTGTTAGTAGACTATGTTGCCCTGAGGCAAGGTGGTGGTCCTGCCTGGGATCCGGGCAGAGGCTGCACAGATCTCCGGGCGAGTTGGTAGCCGGGCAGGTGAGCTCCACGACCACCACCCTCTGTTCCGATCCGATCCGATGCAAGGTGTCTGCCTGGATCAAGGACTGGTGCCCGAGTACCCAGACCCAGAGAGAGTTGGTGTCCACTCTGTTCGGCGACAGCTTGCAGCTCTGAGCTGAGGCAAGATGGCGGCCTCTGCTACACGCCAGACAAGCAGACTAGTCCCTAGAGACGGGGTTCTCTCGGCTCTGGAAGTGGGCGAGAGCCTGACAGCGCAGCTGCAGTCGGACCTGGCCTCTGTCTCACCCCTGTACCTGGTCTCTGCTGTTAGTAGACTAGGTTGCCCTGAGGCAAGGTGGCCGTCCTGTCTGGGATCCGAGCACAGGCTGCACAGATCTCCGGGCGAGTTGGTAGCTGGGCAGGTGAGCTCCGCGACCACCTGCCGTTCCGATCCTATCCGATGCAAGGTGTCTGCCTGGATCAAGGACTTGAGCCAGAGTACCCAGACCCTGAGAGAGTTGGTGTCCGCTCCGGTCAGCAACCTCTTGCAGCTCTGAGCTGAGGCAAGATGGCGGCCTCTGCTACACGCCAGACAACCAGGCTAGTCCCTAGAGACCGGGTTCTCTCAGCTCTAGATGTGGGCAAGAACCGGACAGCGCAGCTGCCCAATGGATGACTTTCTAGACAAAGACTAATTGCCAAATCTAAATTAAGACTAGGTAAACTATGTAAATAGTTCTATAACATCTATGAAAATAGAGGCAGTCATTAAAAGTCTTCAAATTAAAAAYAAATATATAAATAATGTCCTGGACAAGATGGCTTTAGCACAGATTTGTGCTCTCAAAGAAGAGCTAATACCAATACTCTTAAAATGAATGCACGAAACAGAAGCAGAAAGAACATTGCTAAACTCATTTTCTGAGGCCAAAATCATCCTGACAGCTAAATCACACAAAATCTTACTAAAGAAAGAATTTCAGACCAATTTCCATTCTGAATATTGATGCAAAAGTACTGACTAAAATACTCATAAACTGAATACAAGAACATATCAAAGACATCATCATTTATGATCAAGTCGGCTTCATCCCAGGACTGCAGGTTTGTTTCAATATACCACAATACTTCAATGTAATCCAGACGTGAATAAGCTAAGCACCTTGAGATGGGAAGATATTCCTAGATTATACAAGAGGCGTGACCTTCAGTCAGAGAGAAAGCACAATCATCTCATTAGATGCTCCAAAACCAAACAAAACAAACAARCAAGCAAAAAAACACTTTTGACAAAACCTATTACCACTTCATGATAAAAGTCTTAGAGCAATGAATTATACAATGTACATACTTCTCTTAAGTTAGGGCTTTAGTGCTGTGAACAAACAGCATGACTAAGGCAATTCTTATAAACAACATTTAATTGGGTCTGGCTTACAGGTTCAGGTTCAGTTGTTTTCATCAAGGTGGGAGCATGGCAGCATCCAGGCAGGCATGATGCAGGAAGATCTGAAAATTCTACATCTTCTTTTGAAGTCTCTAGATGAAGACTCACTTCCAGGCATCTACAACTAGGTTATAAGAGCCTATGCCCACATAGACACATGTATTCCAACAGGGCCACACTTCCTAATAATGCCACTCCCTGGGCCAAACATATACACACCATCACATTCCACTCCTTGGGCTCCACAGTCTTGTTTAAACACATGAGTTTATGGGGGTCATACCTACCCATAGCATAAAAAAATACATGTAGTCCAACTTCCAAAGCACCCATAGTCTATAGCAGTCTCAACTATTTAAAAATCCAAAACTCAAGTTCTCTTCTGAAATTCATTAAATCACTTAATTATAATCCCCAAAGCAAAATAGGAGACCAGCTGGGCAAACTCCAAACTCTGCATCTCTATGTCTGATGTCAAAGCAGACTTCAGACCTTCAACTCCTTTTTCATCTTTGTTGACTGGAACAAACTTCCTTTTCCTAGGTTGGTTCCACTCCATGTTAGGAGCTTTCCAGACAGGTCTGGTCTGGTCTGGAACATTTTAGGATCTCCTAGACAACTTCAATATTACATCTTATTTATTCAATGTCTTGGATCCACACATGATCTCTGGGTTCCTCTAATAGGCTGTCATCACTTCTCCAGCTCTGCCCTCTGTATCACTTTTCAGGTTGATCCACTCTACTGTCATTGCTGTTCTTGATGATAATCCTATGGCATTGGCATCTCCAATACACTGGGTTCTTATGCTGCAACTAGGTTCCACCAACAGCCTTTCATAGGCTCTTATCATAGTGCCAAGCCTCAACTTCTTTGCATGATCCCTTTCTGTTCTGTGTCATCAAATGTAACTGAGGCTTCACCTTCACTAATGGCCTTCCCTAGCTTCTCACAGTGCCAAGCCTCAGCTGCTATCATGACTCTTCCACACCTTCAAATCCAGTACTACCTGAGTGACTTTTGCACATTACCAAGTACAGGGGCAGCATGAGGTACAGCTTCTTTGTGCTTTTAGAAAACATTTCCCAGAATATTTCACCTCAGTGATGCTGGTCTCTTCTCAATCACCACTAATTTCTTAGCTCTAGCTGACCAGCATCAATTTTCCCAGTAGTCCTTTCTAGTTTTCACTCTAAATCCAGGACCACATGGCCAAAGTTACCAATCTCTGCTACTTTCAGGAACTGTAACATGTACCTCCAACAAAAGAACAAAAATAATTGAGTAGGAGAATGAAATGTACAAACAATTTTTAAAATTATGTCATGAATTTGAGATGCATTTGTGGAGGGCACAAGTTGAGTTTGAGAAGATTGGAGGGGATGGAAATAATGTAAATACAGTACTTAGGTATCAAGTTCTAAAACTAATAGTAAAATATAAAGAGCATCAGGAGTAGGTTCTTAACACACACACACACACACACACACGCATGCACACATACACACACATAAGTAAGAAAAGACAAATGGATTAAAGAGATTTTGAGATTTGAAAAAAATGAAAACTAAAGTTTAACTTTCAAATTAATTTTTGGGTCACCATGTTTGAGGTGTAGCAGCTCCTAGTGCAGGAGGCTACAGACACCCTGGGTGAAAGAAAGTGCCATGAGGACAACCAAGCATCTATGCAGCAGTTGCAGCAGCAATGCATCAAGTGCATCCTTGTGCTTTTGGCAACCCAAACCCTGGTGACCAGTGAGTTTGAAAGGATCCAGGACTGTCTGGCCTGGTACATCATGCTTTACAATGGCAAAGTCAAAGTCTTGATAGATGTAGGTAATAATGAGCTGCAGGTGAAGTGATAGCTAGACAGCTGAGCGGACAAGTGTGTAATGATCACCTGTACCACATTACAACAATAACCAAAAAGATGAATAAATATTTGTCATCTATTGGAGAAAAATGTTTGCTAGTGACTATTGGGGCTAAGGTGGGCTATTTAAAAGGATGAATGGAAGTTAAATATGTTAAGCAATGTTTATGAATGAGGAAAATTTGGGACATAGCAAGTTCCGGCTAATTCTGCTCATTATTTACCACTGGTTCCGTTAAATCTGGATCTTAGAAGGAGAAGTGGAAAGAGACTGATGCTAAAATTTGGATGGCAGATAGATTTCTAGATCCTGAAATTTCATGTGCAAGTGCTTGTTCTGACATTAGAGATTGCTCTTGCACCAAGGGAACAGATTCTAACTACATAGGCATCCAACCTGGCAGCTCTCTTCAAACTGCTGGTTTGAGAAGAGGTGTTTCTTCTCAGAGGAGTTTGACAAATCCTGTTTACCACAAGTATTACCACACCACTTTACATATGCTGTGACATAAAACCCAATCAGATAGTAATTTAGATGGAGGAAAGGATTTCCTTCTCAGATCTTTATTTTGCTTGGATTTCTCATATAAGCAAGGGCACAAAGTGGAATTAAGATAGAGGAGGAAGAATAATTTCAATAACATCTAAAGGTTTTTTTTCTGGCCATCAAAATGGGAAGGTCCATTTCTTCAAATTCAGTTATTCTGGAAGCTCCTGAAGAAGCCAGTCAGTGTTACAATATATATGGGAAACGATTTTCTTATCGGACTTGTGAAGCAATGAGACATATCCCCATGAAGATCAATGGGGTTTGGCTGTCACTCACATAACAGTTGCTGAGAATAAACATTAAAATGGGAATTGTTGAGAAGTATTGGATCTGGAAAAGCACGGAATTCACAGAATAAAAGTGCAAACCAAGTTATTACTCAACATTGAGTTTACAGAGCCTTATAGAGATAATCCCCTAGCAGCAAGGAGGTCTAAAAGTAAGCAAATTGGGCCAAGGGTAAGCTAGGGCCACTATAGAGAAAGATAAACACACATTTTCTTACCAAATACCATTTTCATTGGGGCTGTGGAAGTGCTAACATGGCACTTTATCTTCTGGATGAATACTATGTTCTTTTTATACCAATCGATTACTTGAAACAGTGATATACCACTCTTTGCTGTGTCATTACTAAAATATATTTTCCAAGTGGTTTGTGTTTTAAATAAAGTTTCAGTGTCTCAAAAATTTAATCTCTAGAGAATCAGAATGTTGATGAAAAGGCAAAAGGATATATATATATATATATACATATGTGTGTGTGTATAGTTAGTGTGCTGTGTGTAATTCCATTCCATATATATATATATATATATAATGGAATTCCTAAGACATAAAATGCTAGAGAAAAATCATAAGGTAAAAGACATACTAGACTATGGAAATTAAATATCATTTATAAAAGATGAATCCTAGAAAGGAGAAGGACAACACAAGAGTGATACAATCGTTCTCAGATTTTTTTTTATCATTTTAAATTATGTGTATGTATATGTCCTTCCTAGGGTACATTTACCTGAGGTTTGGTCATTCCCAAGCCTAGAGCTATGTGAGCCTGCTTAGAGTTATATTTACAGGCAGATGTAGGATGATTAATATAGGTCATTGGAACCAAGTGTGGTGCTCCAGAATAGTAATGAATGTTCTTTGCCACTTAACTGTCTGGCTGTATAGTCTTAAAGCAATGAGTTCTAATTAAGTAGTTTAAATTTAAATTGTATTTAAAAGCAGTAATAATGGAAGATATCATCATATCCAAAGATTCCCAGAATTTTAATGAGATAAATATAAAATAATATGTTTCTAAGCAAATTATAAGATTTTTCACAAGTAATACAAAGCCATATCCCCAGGGAAATTAGCAGAAGCAAAACATTTTCCAAGGAGAAAAATATAAGAAGTTTTAATTTTAACATAAAAGTGCATAAAATAGGTCTGGGCATGGATATTAGTTAATACTGTGTTAGTTTATCATAAAAATGTGTTTGGAATCAGTAGACAAAACAGCATTATAGGGTACTGTGGTGTGCATAATTCCATTCCTCAGGAGACATTCTAAGTATTAAAGAGATAAGGCAGAATGATAAGAAACCTCAAGGTCTTCTATCTTTACATAGGAGTTTCAGGCCAAACATGGCTATAAGACACTATGTCATGACTATGTTATTTCATAAACAAACATGTTTGTAAAATCTTCCAAAATGTTCTAATGTATTTAAAAAGAACACCATTTCATAGTGCAAGTTTGGCAATATCAGTAGCAGTGATTTATGAGATAATGCTGCTATTCTTGGTAACGTAACATAAGCAAGTATAGGTTACTTGGCTACATCTTTCTTAGTAATAATATTAAAAAAAGTGTTGATCACACATTCGTCAATAAATCTATCTAGGTATCTATCTTTATGCTTATGGGTGAGTGTCAAAATCAATAAAAAAGATTAAGTAAACTGCAGAAGTTTCAAATAGTTTCAGTAAGTAAATAAACATGGTGAGTATGCTGTATCAACTCGGGTATAAAGCCAATCTGAAAATTTTTTTAATGTGACTTCGGCATCTTCATTTAAATCATTTTTTTAAATTTTATTAGATACTTGTTTTATTTACATTTCAAATGGTATCCCCTTTCCTCATTACCCCTCTGAAAACCCCCTATGCCATCCTCCTACCCCTGCTTACCACCCCCCTCCAGTTTCCTGACCTGGCATTCCCCTATACTGGGATATTGAGCCTTCAGAGGAGGAATGGCCTCTCTTCTCATTTGTGTCTGAAAAGGCCATTCTCTGCTCTATATGAAGCTGGAGTCATGGGTCCCTCCCATGTGGCCTCTTTGGTTGGTGGTTTAGTCCCTGGGAGCTCTGGGGCGGGGGTATTGGTTCAAACATATTATTGTTCCTCCTATGGGGCTGCAAACCTCTTCAGCTCCTTGATAACTTTCTTTAGCTCCTCCTTTGGGAACCCTGTGCTCAGTCTATTGATTGGTTGTGAGCTATGGGACGTTTTATCCACCTTCTAAGAAGGATAAAAGTATCCACACATTACGTTAGGAATCCTCACACTCTTCTATACCTATAATCCTTATGTTTGTGGCCTGGATTTCCTGTATGTTTTGGGGTTAGGAGCTTTTTGCATTTTGCATTTTCTTGGAGTGTTGTGTCAATGTTTTCTATGGTATCTTCTGCATCTAAGATTCTCTCTTCTATCTCTCGTATTCCGTTAGTGATGCTTGCATCTATGACTCCTGACTTGTTTCCTAGGTTTTCTATCTCCAGAGTTGTTTCCTTATGTGATTTCTTTATTGTTTCTACTTCCATTTCTAGATCCTGGGTGGTTTTGTTCCATTCCTTCACCTGTTTGGTTGTGTTTTCCTGTATTTCTTTAAGGGAGTTATTTGTGTCCTTCTTGAAGTCCTCTATCAGAATCATGATCTATGATTTCAAATCCAAATCTCACTTTTCCAGTATGTTTAGGTATCCAGAACTTGCTGTTGTGGGAGAACTGGGTTTGCATGGTGCTGTGTCGCCTTGGTTTCTATAGGTAATGACCTTGTGTTTGCCTTTCATGTGTTAGTTGGTGAAAGTTGGTTCTGCTGATTCTGGATGGAGCTTATCCCTCCTGTAGGCCTGCAAGCCTACCTCAGCTCCCTTGAAAGAACAGCTCTTCCCTGTCACAGAGGGCTGTGGCTCAGCCCAGTTTCTGGGTGCAGATGGAGCCTGGAAGGACCCTGTCCCAGCTGCTCTGCCACTCCTTTGTTCCCTGTGCTCTTGGCCTTAACTGACTTCCACAGTTACTGAAGAGAAAATGGCTGTCATGCCTCCAAACCTGGGAGTAGAAGCACTCCCTGGAGACCAGTTCTCCCTTGAGAGGACCAGTGCCCAGATGGTTGTGGAACAGCCCAGTTCCTAGGTGCAATGGAGCCCCTTAAGGACACTGTCCCAGCTGCTCTGCCGCTCCTGTGCTCCCTGTGCTCCTGGCTATACCTGCCTTGCACAGTCACTGGAGAGAAGATGCCAAACTGAAGTCTTAAGAACATTCCCAATTTCATTTCCTATTGATTCTTGGTGCATAGAGATGAAGTTCATAAAATAAATCAGTGAAGACTGAGCAAGTACAGTGTACCTACTTTTTACGTGGTACAAGTGAAGGAGTGGCACCCCTTTCTTAGTGTGTTAGTTTTTATTCTCAATATGACACAGCCTAGTGCTACCTGGGAGTAGAGTATTAACCTGAAGAAATGTACCAATCAGATTGTGAGGGCACAGAAAACAGTAGGCTGTAGCATCCCTAGACCAATATGCTTGGAGAGCACAAGAAAGGTTCCTTGAGCATGTGTCTGAGAATAAGCCTGTAAGAATCGTTCCTTTGATGTCTCTGTTCCAGATATCTAACTTAAGTATTGGCCATGACTTTTCTCAGTGACAGATTGTAAGCTGAAATTGTCAAATGAGATAAATCATTTTATCTTTATATTGTTTTAGTTATGGTTCATCCTTAGAAAGTTAACCTAAATAGACAGTATATTGGGAACAATGCAAATTCTACTATATTCATGGCAAGTGAAAGAACTCCATTTATTCTATCTGGCCATGTCGTAATAAAGCTTAAAACTTAATAGCAAAAGAGACTCTAG
This sequence comes from Apodemus speciosus, assembly GCA_002335545.1. NCBI lineage: Eukaryota > Metazoa > Chordata > Mammalia > Rodentia > Muridae > Apodemus > Apodemus speciosus. The sequence continues at coordinate 18,686 of BDUI01031162.1, read as the reverse complement.
TCAATGAATATATTTATGGAGATGGACTTATGAGTGTGTCTTTGACTAAATACAGAAACAATTAAAATGGTCTAGAATTAAAGAAGATGGGAAAAAGCTAACCAATTCTATGAAACATAATAAATATTAGTGCTTAGAGGGAATGTATAGCTCTATGTGCTCACACAAAATTCTTTTTGATGTAAAAATATCTTGAAAATTAACTTTATCCATTTAGAGAATAAATGGGCCTAGAAAGATTCTCAAATTAAGAATTTTTGTGTTTTTGTAGTTTACTTTTCAATGTCTATTTTGGGCAGTTACAGCTAACTCTAACTCCAGTTCCACAGAATGAGACAACCTCTTCTATCCTCCAATGATATCCATGCTTACATGCAGGTACACACAGACATACACACATATAAATTATAATTTAAACACACACATACACATCTCAAATAAATTTCATACAATTTTCCAAAATCAAGATCAAAACACATCTAAAAATAATAACTTGAGAGAAATAAGAGAAAAATTAAGACATAAATTGATGAAATATAAACAAATAACAGCAAGAATATAATACAACAAATGGAGGAAAATATTTCCTTACTCATCTGACAGCACATTAATAGCTAGGATACATTACTTAGAAAACTACAACATGATGAAAACAAACCCAAATAAGTATTCTTCTATATAATCTGAACAAATATGTCTAAAAATAAAATAGAAATGACAAAATTCCCAGTGGTTAAAAAACAGTTTAAGTGTTAGGTACTAACAACATGCAAACTAAAACTGTATTTGAATTCCATCTCATCCAAATATAGTTATATTATCCAAAAAAAATGAAGTGACAATAGATGTTAGCATTGATACAGAAAAAAAGCAACCATTATTTACTATTTGCTGGAATGCAAACTGGTATAACTGCTATGGAAATCTCAGCTATTCTGATCCTGGACACACATTCATTGGAGCCTGTCTTTTGATTATACAGATATTTTCTCTCTTATTCTTAATTTATAATGGCCAGAAAATAGAATTATGCTAGATGCTTATCAACTAATGAAGAAATACTACAAATGTGATACTTATGGAAAATGCAATTTTATTCAGCTCTAAAATAAAGAGAAATTATGAGATTTGATATAGAATGACCAGAACTACAAAGTCTATAATGTGCTGTAACTCTCATTGTTTTTAAGAGAAAAATATTCTCACAATATTAGAGTAGTTATTAGTCAAAGAGATCATTTTGCACATGACACTCTCAAGGGGTTCAAGTGGACAAGTATCAGAGAGGCCATTGTATAGGGTGCATTATTATGGAATGAAAGTGCACAACACCCAAAATGAACATTTTTGTACCCTGTGCTTTTAGATAGGCACATAATTCATATGGATGGAAAAATATACCTCTCTACTATTCTGCTTTTTTTGAGGGATATTTTCACATCTGCATCAATGACATATTCATTGGTATTATGTTATTTTTTTATAAGGGAGTGAATAATATTATGTTTTATTTGTTTGTTCTTTTGGTTTGTTGGTTTTTTTGTGGTTTTGTTTGTTTTTCCACAAATCTTTTAATAAAATGTATTTAAGCCATTGTGAGTCCTTGGGACATCTCAGTGAGGGACTGTGCAGGCTAACAACCTTTATTATCTTACTTTCATACTTTGATTTCTACTATGGTAGATAGCATGCTTCTACAGTTTGTCCTCTGACTTCCAATATCTGCCATGGTGTATGTATAAATTCATATATACAGATACTTGCATACACATAAAATAATTAAGATGAATTTTTACTTGCATAGTTTTGAGTGTCATTCTCCATACAAACCCACAGAAATTAACTCATAACCTATTTTTGTCAGGAATCAGTCTAATCATTAATTTCATGGTTTTATGAGATTGATTTTATGAGCAAAGGATTGATCCTTAATTACCTGTAAGCCGACTACTACATGACTAGATTCCCAACAGAGGAAAGAATAAAAATGTACAGAAAATTATATTAGGTATCATTATACTTAAATGTAAATATTTAATATCACATGTAAAGTGGAAGAGAGAATAGGATATATGATCATGTTTCCACTCCCTGGAATTCTTGAAGATCAGGCCATTAAAAAACTCAGCAATGCCCTTTAGGTGTACACATAAAGATCCAAATGAAAGAAGAATAATTCACCTAAGATTAGGGTATCCTGCGGGCATGTATACAATACTTTCAAAAATAAAAGAAGACAAAAAGTAATTAGTAATATGGTTTAGCATTCTCACCAGGAAAGTATTTATATGTA
>BDUI01031160.1:22795-33266 GCA_002335545.1 Apodemus speciosus | reverse complement strand
AATTAGGATCTGGGAGAAGGTAGGAAAGGCGATAATTATGATCTTCATAGACATTTCATTAAGGGATGAAAAACCAATTTCTTGGAGTAATTTAGACCAAAGCAAGCCCAAATCTTAATCCTCCACTTCCCTCTGAAGTGTGTGGACTACAGCCAGTCTTTTGTCTGTCTGTTWTGTGTGTCTGATCTCTCTGTCCTTAATAAAGGATTTTGCTCTATATTTATTGAACAGGATAGAAAACATAGTATGAGAAAGAAATRGGGAATATTTTTTTACAGAGATCTTTAACTCAAAACTAAAAGCAGATGTTATCAACTTAGCCACATGTTATATCCCAYATTTATGGGTATCTTAATCAATGGGCAATCTCTCCACCATCAAAGCACATACATTTTAAAAAATGTTTGATAAAATAGAATTTTGTATTAATATTTACATCAATTTTAAGACCTTGATTTTTTGTTGCTTTTTACTGCTCTGCTCTATACATTGTGTTTAAGTGATTTAGAAGGACTTTCTGATTTTTCTGTGCACTTGAGCAATTAGATAGACCTGGAGTCTCTGGTTTTTGAAGTGTGTAAAAACTGGCAATCCTTTTCAGGTCACCTTCTATTTACAGTGTTTGGATTAGTTTTAAATTGTCTTTAGCAAAACCTAGAGGGTGTTAAAATCTTCCTYTCAAGCAGCTATCTTTGTGGCTTCACTATACTCAAAGATTGACTTTGCATGCCAGGAAGACAGATGGATGGTGGGAGTGACCATGTATAGGGCAGGAGCAGCCTCAGCCCATCCAAGAAATGCAGAACTTACAGCCTAGCTCCGGAACTTTCAGCATGTAGGATCAGGGCTTCTCAGCCCTTCGGAAAATAATGGAGTTGACATTRTTGAGGAAAGCCTTCTTTCAGGCTGTCCTACCACTACCTCCAGGAAGAAACCCTGAACCAGATAGGTCAATTTCATCACAAACACCTGACTGGACCAAAGACTTCCTGTTCCTTGCAGAAGACCCTAGTTCTCCTGTTGGGAAAGCTCGCAGGAAAAAAAAAGGAATAGGAATAGGAAGGTCAGGGGAAGGAAGTTGGCTGGCCAAAGTACTACAGAGCCAGGGATTCTGGCATGATCCCTGGCCTTCAACCACTAGACCCTAGTAGTCTACCTTTCTGCGCCCAACGCTGACAAAGTGTTCAAATTCAAACAGGTTTCCTCGCTCCTACCAGAAGGCCTGGTTTATGTGGTGCCACCAACAATATTAAGGACACTCTCAGGAAGGCACAACCAAGAGTTTTCCTACTATCAGAAAGGACTATGGTAGAGCTATGATGATCAAAATTGAATTTTTATATCATGAATGTATATTAAATGTTAAAAAAAAAAAAAAGGTTGAAAACAGACCTAAGCAGGTGGAGTGACACAGGACAAATGACTCTGGAACAATTCTGCTCCAAATGGAGAAAAGACAAGCAGAGCAAAGCAGGATTGATGTTCTTCAGAGGTCGGAAGATGACAAAATTCCCTATGCAATGTTTCTCTATACAACTCTAGACAACTGAAACCTTTAAAATGAAAAATTGGAAAAATATAGGGAAAAAAGCCATGGTGTCATCTGTATTTTTAAATGCTATGTAGTCCTTCCCTCTTGTCACAATAAGTCTAGTATGTTCCCACTAAACACCCCTACCTTCCTCTCTGCTATTACATTTAGCTGATTTCTTACCCTTTGCTTTTAAACTCTGAAAATGGGGCTAAAGAGATGGCTCAGAAGTTAAGACCAGTACCAGGTTTTGGTTCCTAGCACCAACATGGTGGCTTACAACCCTCTCTAACTCCAGTTCCAAGAGATATGACAGCTCTTGTATGACTTTCTTTGGCACTAGCATGCACACTTATACATATGAAATAAAAAATAAACTTATCATTTTTAAAAAAATAAATGACAAATTATAAAAAAAACAATTTTAATTCTTGGCTAATGCACTAAATATACATACATACATACATACATACATACATACATACATACATACATACCAAAATTTAAACATGCCTAGCCTTTATTTTTCTATCTGTTGACATTTGATCTATTTCATGAGGACTGAGTAAAGCAGGGGTGTAGAATATTTCACCTGGGATTCCATCCCATATACAGTCACCAAACCCAGACACTATTGTGGATGCCAACAAGCGCTTGCTGACAGGAGCCTCATATAATTGTCTCCTGAGAGGCTCTGTGAGTACCTGACAAATACAGAGGTGGGTGTTCTCTGCCAACCATTGGACTGAGCACAAGGTCCCCAATGGAGGAGCTAGAGAAAGGATGGTGGTATGTGACTCAGTGGCAGAAACTTAACAAACATTCATGAGGCCTTGGGCTTCACCCCCTAGCACAACATTAAAAAAGGAAATGCAGACTCTTGGAACAGAATTTTGGCCATATTTCCTTTACACAATATCCTAGCCTTTTAATATTGAATATTAGATGATGATGTTTAAAATATGTTGTCAGCATAATTTGAAATTTTCGGGTTAAATGTGAGAATCTTACATGGGTATAAAAGGAAAGATCCCTGATTCTTCAAATTCAGTAGTTTTCTTAGTGTGCTTGAAGTGAGGAAAACATATTTACTAAATACTGGCCCAACTTCAGACTAAAACAGAGGTCAATCTGAGCCTCAGGCATGTCCAGTACTTACAGGAACTTTCACTGATCAGTCTTGCTTGGCTTCTGAAGTCTTAGGCTCTGTTCTACTTGTCTTCAACCTTACTGCCCTTCTTAAATTATCTGTGGGCTTCTGTACCCATTCTTCCCCAAGGTGCTGACTTCTGACCTGATGGTTTCTCTAACATCACTGTGATTTCCCTTAGATGCTCAGAGGTGTACATGCTGTCCTTACCTCCGGAGTCACTGAGAGTAATCATAAATGTGGGTGGATCCAGAGTTCTATTCCTTAAATGCAGGTGGATCCCAGGCATGTACTTCCTGAACAGSAGGCCTGTAAAAGTAAACTTTCTTCAGATGGAAGGGTGAAGCGTTCACCTACTATGTGAAGTATTGTAAACACTTCATATGAATATATATTACTATTTCCTTACAAAGTGATCCTTAAGCAGAAAGATCTAGTCAGTCATATTCTACCACCTAAACCTATACTGAGATCCCCTCRTATTCCTTTCACAAAAGGCCACCCTATCTCTTCTGTTTAGCAATCCTCCCCTAAACAGCAAAATCACTGAGTAGTAACAAATTGAATCTGTAATCGTTTTATACAAATGATWCCAGAATTGTGAGAGGTCCCTCCCCAGTTTCCAGAAAATACCAGAGAAATCAGGGCTCCTCTCTTGAGATTCTTAGTTTCATTAATAAAAGAATTAAAGAATGGATAAACAGAATCTCGTTTTTTGTATATTATTTTTTTTCTATATTCCTTGTTTACATTCCAAATGCTTTCGCCTTTCCCAGGTCCCCCTCCCCATATGTCCCATAAGCCCTCTTCCCTCCGCCCATTCCCCAATCAACACCTCTATGCCCTGGCAATCCCCTACAATGCTGGATCAAGCCTTTCCAGGACCAGGGCCCTCTCCTTCCTTCTTCTTGGGAATCATTTGATATGTTAATTGTGTCTTGAGTATTCAGAGCTTCTGGGCTAATATCCACTTAYCAGTGACAGCATTCCATGTGCATTCTTTTGTGATTGGGTTACCTCACTTAGGATGATATTTTCCAGTTCCAACCATTGGACAAACAGAATCTCAGGACAATTTTATTTGAATTTAAAAGGAAAACTATTTTTACAGACTATTAGACAAACTAAATTTACAGACTAGCTGTAAATCTTAGCARCTTCACATAGGAAGAGACCAGTGGAGGGAAGGAAGAAGTCTATGCCATATGCCATGGAGGTCTACTACCTGGTAGGAAGCAGTCCCATGGTGGGCACTTCAATGAGGACTGCTTTGGAGAAAGAATAAGGAAGCCCAAATTATGAGAAAAGATGTACATGGCTGCTAGCCAGCATTTGAAAGAAAGACAGAAAAAAGAAAAAGAAAAAGAAAGAAAAAGTTGTCGCACTCAAAAGAGTAGAAAGACTTAGTTGTAACTCACGCTGGGAGTGGGGAGGAATTCTGAGAATTACAGAAGCTCGTTAAAGAAATAATTATTCCATTTATTTCCTGAGCATGGCTTAATGTGAACCACCCTTCCTAGGGTAGTTCCTTGGCCAGATCATTGATTTAGTCCATCGGAAATGTGAGGAATTCACTGAGGCTTCTGGTCTTGGTCAGCGGTTCTCTCTCTCTCTCTCTCTCTCTCTCTCTCTCTCTCTCTCTCTTCCCCCCCTTGGATTTTGGATTTTGGTTTTTTTGAGACAGGGTTTCTCTGTATAGCCCTGGCTGTCCTGGAACTCATTCTGTAGACCAGGCTGGCCTCGAACTCAGAAATCCACCTGCCTCCGCCTCCCAGAGTGCTGGGATTACAGGCATACACCACCACCACCCAGGTCAGCGGTTTTCTCTTAATGGGTCATTACTAATAACCTAACACAGTGCCTGAAACCAAGAAACCATGTCACATTTGCCATTTCATATTGTCCTTACTAAACCATGTGAATAATCTCAGGTTCACAAATAAGGGTTCATAGGTCCAAGAGATAACCTTAAGCCAGCCCAGCCACAAATGGTCTGTAGGATGGCTAACATTGTATTTTACGTTTAAATTACTGTGTTTAAGTGGTCTAGAAAACAAAAATGCCTCCAACCTGTAAGCCCCACTTGCCCAAGAACAAATAACTTCTTAGAATGCTRGGAGCTGTTGTTCATACAAGATAACARGCCATGAATTTCTACTTCTTTAATCTTGATTGTGCCAACTGCACAGGATATGATTGATGAGAGTAGGCAGGAGGGATGCAGTACCTCTAGTACCTGGAGATATATATACTTACCCATGACTGGACAAAGATTGAAAATATACAGTTTAGTGGGTCTAACCTTTATAAGCCCCTGTCTAATGTAACTCAGCACCATACTCTGGGAATATCATGTATAGACCTGGCCAGTATCAATAGTCCTGGCAGTATTTAATAATGCTTGCTTCAAATTTGGCTCAAAAATTGTGGTAGTGTTCTTGTGCTTGCCCAGTGGGAATAACAGCTGCTTTTACGATGATCTGGCTTTAAAGGACCTGAAAGCTCAGGCACCTCCCCTCTCCTGGCCTTACTTAGTGATTAGGGACATTTTCGAGACAGCTGGAGAAGCAGTTGTGGCTGTGACTCAGACCATAGCAAGTCATCTTGGAGTCCACAAATGAGCACTTTACCAAGACTATTCTAGGAAACTAATTTTTAAGCACAATAGGAAATGTTCAAGCTTACTAGAAAATTAAATACTTCTAAAGCAACACTAGATACCTCTCAGATAGTCAGGACAGAAACGATGAGTACACTGGCCTCCCTTTGTGTGGGGGATGACCAACAGGAGTGCTCTAGATCCCGTCAATAGCATGCTAGCGACTTTGTGAGAAAGCAATGGGGATGTGCATAATAAAGAACTCTTTAAAGGCTATTAAAATATTACACAGCATGTTTGATTCTAACATTTCATGTAAAATGACCAGAGATTTATGAACTATGTGGTTTATTTTAACATGATTTATAATAAGAGAAAGATAAAAATAAATTTAACATAAAAATATATAGACATGACAGGTCTTCATACCCAGGTCACACCAGGAGTGAGCTGACCTCCCAAGAGTGCTGACACACTTAAGAGCAGAGGTGAGACCACCACTTCTGCTCAAATTCCTGGCCCAAGAGAGGCCTGCCCAGAGCCATCAGGAAACAGGAAACAAGGAACAGCCAGGGATGGGATCCTTCCAGTTTCCATCTGTGCTCCAGAGCTGACCCTGGGCCACAGCTCTCCAAACCCTTGTCTTGTCCGAAGARAGCTGGTCTCTCAGGAGTGCTGACACAACTGTGAATACAGGTAGGATCACCACTTCTGCTCTGAGGACATCTCCTGGAGCCCTCAGGACACAGGAAACTAGGAGCACTCTAGCAAAGGATTCTTCCYSTTTTTATCTGCACCCCACAGCTCACCCTGTGGCACAGCTCTCCACACTTAAATTCCTCCCARAGAGAACTGGTCTYTCAGGAGTGCTGACACACAGGCTTACAGGAGGGACAAGCCATAGTCAGAGACAGCAAGAACAGCTAACATCACAGATAACAAGGTGAAAGACAAGGGCAAGAACATAAGCAACAGAAACCAAGGCTACTTGGCATCATCAGAACCCTGTTCTCCCACCATAGAGAGACATGGATACCCCAACACACAAAAGCAAGGCTCTCATTTAAAATCACATCTCATAAGGATTATAGAAGGCTTTAAGAAAGACATAAATAAMTCCCTTTAAAATATGCAAAAGAGCACAGGAAAGCAAGTAGAAGACTTTAAAGAGGAAGCACAAAAATCTCTTAAAGAATTAAAAGAAAACCCAACCAAACGGGTGAAGGAATTAAACAAAACCATCCAGAACCTAAAAATGGAAAAAGAAACAATAAAGAAATCATAAAAGGAGACAACCCTGGATATAGAAAACCTAGGAAAGTCATTAGGAGTCATAGATTCAAGCATCACCAACAGAATATAAGAGATAGAAGAAAGAATCTCAGGTGCAGAAAATAACATAGAAAACATTGACACAACAGTTAAAGAAAATGCAGACTGCAGAAAACTCCTAAACTAGAACATCCAGAAAATCCAGGACACAATGAGAAGACCAAACCTAAGGATAATAGGTATGGAAGAGAGTGAASATTCCCAAATTAAAGGGCTAGTAAATATCTTCAACAAAATTATAGAATAAAACTTCCCTAACCTAAAGAAAGACACACCCATAAACATACAAGAAGCATACAGAACTCCAAATAAAATGGACCAGAAAAGAAATTCCTCCTGTCACATAATAGTCAAAACACCAAATGTACAAAACAAAGAAAGAATATTAAAAGCAGTAARGGAAATAGCTCAAGTAACATATAAAGACAGACCTATCAGAATTACACCAGACTTCTCACCAGAGACTATGAGAGCTAGAAGATCTTGGACAGATGTCATACAGACCCTAAGAGAACACAAATGCTATGCCCAGCAAAACTCTCAATTATCATAGATGGAGAAACCAAGATATTCCATGACAAAATGAAATTTACACAGTGTCTTTTTACAAATCCGGTCCTACAAAGGATAGTAGATGGAAAACCCCAACACAAGGAAGCAAAAAGCAAGAAAGTAATCTTCTTTCAACACCCCCCCCCCAAAAAAAGACAGGCACACAAACATAATTCCACCTCTAACAATAAAAATAATACGAAGCAACAACCACTATTCTTTAATATCTCCTAAAATCAAAGGGCTCAATAAAAGGACATAGACTAACAGACTGAATATGTAAACAGGACCCAGCATTTTGCTGCATACAGGAAACGTACCTTAGTGATAAAGACAGACACTACCTCAGAGTAAAAAGCTGGAAAACAATTATTCAAGCAAATAGTCCAAGAAACAAGCTGTAGTACTCAACATTCTAATATTAAAAGGGGATAACATTTGAAATGTAAATAAATAAAATATCCAATTTTAAAAAGATCTAATAAAAAAGTAGAGATTGTGCTACTGGCTTAAAATAAATAACAAAATCAATCTCAAATATGTGTGTGTACATATACATATATCGAGGTAAAAAAAAAGAATCCTACAGACAGAAATATTGGAGGAAATTGAATCAAATTGCATTGGCTAATCCTGGATGGAGTGTGGATTGATACATTGGTCATTTTGCTGTTACTGTTCCAAATACATGAGATTTATAAGTTTAATATGAAAAAGGTTTATTTGGTTTAGTAATGACTTGGGCTCTGTCCATTGTTGGCTGTTATGGTTAATCCATCAGGATGAGCATGTGCTGGTAGAAAGAGATCACCTCATGGGGTTGGCAAGTGAGGGAGATCCATAAGTGCTCCACAATTCTTATTGATGGAGGCCTTGGTGACCTTACATTTCCTGTTAGGTCTCACTTCTTTAATGTGTCCATGGCCTTGCTATAGCATCAAGCCAAGAAAACCAACTTTCACACAGGAGTCTCTGGGGGCATTCAAGACCCAAACTATAGTAATTGATAGATATTTTCATGATCACACATAACATTTGATCTTCAAGTACAGTCTACCCCGCCTGGCCTGCTTAAGGCTATAAAAAGGCAAAAGGTGCATGACACTGTGTATGCTCTGCAAGGCGATGCTGTGCCCTTTCTGAGAAGCCCAGTGAAAGCTGATGGAACAACAGGGCAGGGCAGAACCGAAGAAAGGACAACCAAGCACGCAAGAAGGGATTCAGCATCATTTGTCTTTTGGTAAATGCTAATTAAAACAACAACAAATAGCACTTCTCATTGATTAGAGCTAATGTCCATGATACTGACTAAATCAATTGTTGTTAAGGATACTGAATAAGAACTCACACCCCTTGCTGGTGGCATGCAAAATAGAGCAGCCACATAAGACTGTCAAGCAGTTTGCATGAGGCTGCATGCTCTAATATTGATTTAGGGCTTGCTTGCTTTATCTATAGAATGTTAGATTCCAGAGGGCTGTTGTGTATGGCGAGTGGTGAGGAATGTGTGAGACTAGTATGCAGTAATTTAGATAAGAGGACTTTAATTTGGATGAATTAAAAAAAAAATCCATAGGATAGTCACGTCTCTGGGATAAAAGTGGACCATGACAAAAGAACATCATTTCTACATGTCACATCACTGCAGAGAGCTAGAACGACCACCTGAATCATTGTAGAAATGAATGGAAGAGGTAAGGCCCRTGGCGAAAACATCTGGGAGAGGCACAGTATTCTGCATGGTAATGTTGTAAATGTTGTATCTGTAATATTATATTCCAGTGGATTAGGTGCTAGCTAAATATGAAATTACTGCATTCGTGAACATTGTTATAAAGAAGTTGTTAAAGAGGGATTTGTGCCAACATTTTAATTTTACTTTATTTTATGTGCATGAATATTTTGCCTGGATGTATGACTGTGCAACATATATGTGGTTTTGCTGCCCTTGGAGACCMGAAAACAGCATAACATCCTTGRGAACTGTAGCTACAGACAATTGTTAGCTGCCCTGTGGGTGTTAGGATTTGAAGCAAGGCACTCTAGAAGAGCAGTGRGTGAAAGGACAATGTAAGAAATGGGGCGAGGCTAAAATGAGCCACAGATGATAGATTCCATTTGTGGATGTCAGCGTTAAGTCATACTTAGCTCCACATAGGTTGATAGCATGGAACAGTGATAGCTTTGTGGGTGAACACTTGAACTTCCTTTCTTTTTCAGGAAAAGGAGTCTAGAGGCAGAGAGCATATACAGCACCCAGATCTTGGTTTTGGGTACGGTTCTCCATTGTATGGGACTAGAGTTCCTTGGAGAATGGTTGCCTCGGAGACTGATATGGGAAGAATATAGGATAAGGCTAGCACATCATACTGTGGTAAAACCAAGGAAGGAAACAAATACATGTAATAAATAATTACATTTTTTTTGTAAGAAGAAAAATAATCCTCACGGTAGCCACTATGTCAGCTCTAATACCATTGACCAGTAGGTAGCATTGGCTCCCAAAGCCCACCCTCCTCAGGAAGGTGCCAGGTGAGAGCCTAAGCTGTTTTCACCTGTGTACCTGGCCCACCTCACCAGCTTTAAACTAGAATTAGCACAGCCCCTTCTTGGGTTCAATTAATATGCTGGACAGRCTTGGAGAATTCCATTTATTATAAAGAATGCTGCAGAGGGTACATAGGAAGAGATAACAGAAAAGGGGTGAACTCTTTGCTTTGGGTTTTTTATTGGTKGTGTGTGTGTTGGGGGTGATACTGTTTTTGTTCTCTTTTTAATTTTTATTTCCATAGTGATGAGAATGAATGCAGGGCTGTGTGCATGCYGCACATTCTACCACTGAGCTGCATGCTCGTATCTCCTGGATTCTCCTGGAGACTTGACTACGTATGCATGATTGATGGAATTGCCAGCTTTGRGTGACAATTTAACCRTCMACCTCTCTCCTCCGAGATTAGTGTTGTAATATCTTGATTTCAAAATACAAAACCTTGAGAAGGAATCAGGAGGAAAAGGAGACAAAACCAAAGCCAAAGGAAAATAAATTGGGGTGAGATAAGCCACTGTGTGCAAYTGAATGAAAATTCATATATGAAACTTTTAACGTTSAGTAAGTCACAAAAATAGTATAAACTCACATGACAAATCTAATGTTGGAAGTTTAATTTAAATGTTTATCTTTGTTCTTTAAYACTCTATATACTGTATTAGCATTTTATAAGTAGGATTAGTTGTTAAGGAGTAAAGCGTGTCCAGATTTTTCTTTCTTTCTTTTTTTAATTTTACTTTATTTTATGTGCAAGGGTGT
>BDUI01031152.1:1560-18250 GCA_002335545.1 Apodemus speciosus | reverse complement strand
TGTTAGAGGACAAGTAGAAAATCTGTCCCATATTAAAGTATATTAATCATGATATTAAAAGTATTGAGTGCATGGAATAGGTTTTTCAAATATTTTATAATGAGTGAAAAATGCAATACACTCTTTACACAAACTTTTGAGTTATAGATTTAGCCTTCTGTGATTAGCAGATGATCTTTCAGTTACACTCACATGTGGAGAGTCAGACTAAAATTTTACCTTGGATAGGTCAGGGTCAGAGATGGTCATGCTGCCCCCTGGTGGTTATTTCAGAGACCACACTGAGGCTCAGAGTGACAGGAGAAAAGTCCCCTCTGCTGTAAAAGGAGCAAGTCCTGGGAATTTGGAGGGATGCTCTAATTGGACCTGTTTAGAAATGCCACTAGGTCAGCTGGTTGACTCCTATGAGGGTCCGTCACCCCTGCTATGGGAGACATGGCAGAACACAGAGAGTCGGGATTGGAGAGTGACATTCTCTCTCACTGGAGTGAGTGGAAAGCCATCCAGCAATCCCTGAGTGTGTGCTCTTGAGTGTGTGCTCTGACCGATTCCATCAGTTCCAAGCTGCATTGGCAGTCTGCCCTGGCCTCTCCTCTTCTGTACATCCATACACACTCCCATCTTCTATAAATTCAGTTCCTCTCCCAAGAACCCTGAGCAGGTTGTCAAAAGAGCCCAGACCTGCTTTTCATTTACRAATCCTTAAAAGTTTACTTCTTGTAGATGTTGTACTTAATTTTTGTTTGTTTTGAGATTATAACTTAATTACAACATTCATCCTTTTCTTTTTATCCCACTAACCCCCCCAACCCCCAACCCCATGCCTCCCTGCTCTCCTTCAAATTCATGGCCTCTTTTGTCACCAGTTGTTACTGAGTGAGCTGGTGACTGAACTGTAGAGATTAGGGGCTCAGAGGCAAGTTCCTAGTCGTGGTTCCCCAGTACAKGCAGACTGTAAGGAAGACATATTACAGTGCTTGCCTTTGTACCTTTTCAAACATGTCCATTCCATTTTCACAGTAAATCCATAAGCACTATGATAYGTTTGGGGAGACCTTTTCAAATACACTTGCTACCAGTCTTTCTGTGAGGCGAAGATAGAAAGAAAGAAAGTCCCATAAGTCACAAGTGATGAAAGGCACCTCCATTCTGTTTGAATGCTAAAATGACACTCTCCAAGGTCATGCTGTCAGGCAGCAGGAACTTGTGACAGATTGTGCCCGGCCTCATTTCCATATGAAAGTTAAGCTCCTTTTACCTCTGTGGAAAGAAAGTCTGGCTCTTTTGCTTCAAACCCATTTCACTATTTAAACTCCTTTTTGTTGTTGTTCAAAACACATAGAACATTGGGCCCACATGTCACAGAACTCACTGTGCTGGGTGCAGAGAACTCAGCAGTTTATTGAGTCTGCACATCAGAACCCTTAGCACCCAATCCTGTGTGTCTAGATGGACAGTCAGAGATGGTCAGGGAAGGTGAATGTAAATGCAGCATGTGGACTGAATGTCTGTACAGAACACTTACTTCCACCTATGTAGAGCTGGAGACATTGAACCTTGGGCAGGCAAGGCTGGAGTTCTTAACATTCATTCAGGAAAGTGGCTCAGGACAGGACCAGTCAGTCCAAGGCAGATCCAGACTTTCAAAAACAATTTTAATGTAGGTTTAAACACGGGGAAGTCTAATAGAAGCATGGTGACATAGGCCTGGAACATGGTGGTTTTGGCTGAATTGTCTTCTACCAAATGGATGCACTGAGTCCTTGGCCCCCAGAATGTGAAGCCTCATTTGGAGAAAAAGTCATTGTAGATAATTCAGTTGATGTGAGGTCACTAGGAGAAGCTCCAATCTCCTGTTACTGATGTCCATATAAGAACAGAAAATTGTGACGGGACAGTAAAAGCTGAGCTTAGTGATGTAGTTGCAAGGACATCAAGACAGTCAAGGACAGTCAAGACTCCTGGTTACCAGCAGAAGACTCACCCCTGCAGGAGACAAACAGGAGGAAGACAGGAAGTCAGCCTTAGCAACTCTTTACTTCAGGTTTCCTCCCCACTGAGCTAAGACACAACCCATTCGTGCAGCATTAAGCCAAAGAGTGGTATTTTGTTCCTAACATAAAAACTCTAGAGATCAAATAGAACCGTGTTTTCATGATCACGTGAATACCACCATGATCAAAGTCTGTTATGACCTTTCAATAGACTTGTCTTTGGTTGATCGTTCAGTGTTGATGGATCACATTCTAATAAGAAACCCCAAAGACACAGAATTTAGCTCACCCATTTATTTATGAGCTATGCAGCTTGACAGTAGAATTTCTGCTAATGAATTCTTGAGCTTACTTTAAAAAAATAATAAATCATGTGTCAAAGTATCTTTTTTTTTTACCAAAAATTGTTATTTCTATACAAGCTGATGTTCAACATATCACAGAGGTATACAGGATCTGGGGCAAATGTCAGGTGGTGTGAGTTGTGCTGGGTGGTGATTGCATATGAGTTCATACTCTCTTCACTTTTTATGGGCTGGAAATTTCCATACTTTAAAAACCAGGAAGATTAGTGGATCTTGGTAGATAGCTAGCAACTAAGCCTCCAGCAGTTTTCTCAGTGTGAAAGGGTGTGATATCTTTCTCATTAACAGTTTTTCCACAAGTGGATTGGATTTCTGCAGCGGGTTTTATATTGAAGAGAAGAAGTGCACGATCTGGTTTCTTAGGAGATGTAAGCACCTCGGCTTAGTCGGTTGCATTTAAACCTCATTTATTCTTCAGGAGAGTACCTCGCCTGCCGTGACTAACCTCTCTATGCATTTTCTTTGAATTCTGATTGCTTTTATATTAAGAGCAGCATGTTGACATAAGAGTGTGTACAAGTCCCTCTGTTTCTTCTCTTTACTGGTGGTGCATAGTCACCACGGATGCAGTGACTTCAGTTGTCAGGCATCTAACTGGAATGGTCTCTTGCGTGTTGCCACAAGCCACTTGCAAATTTGCATATCTCCACAATAGGGTAACCATACTTGTGGCCCTCGACTTTAAAAATCAATTTTCCCCTTGCGCCTGTAGTGAAAATGACTTGAGTTTCACAAAAGCAAGTTTTATCATGACAGAAACAGAAGCAACTGAGGGTCCTAAGTGACTCCTTAATGTGCAAGTAAGCAAGGTGATGTTTATTGAGATAGGAACATCCCATGATCAGTTCTCCTGGTGAAGTCACACAGTGGTAGATTTTAGTATCTGACACTAGTGCAATATTCAGCAAACAGAAAGGTATAAGGACACTGCTTTATTAGCATGAATCTGAGACAACATATGTATGGCAATCATACCAATATAAATATTGACGCACAACCCAATGCATGCAACATTCCTCTTTCATGGGACAGCAGAGTGGACATTCACACACAGCTCCCCCTTGGCCTTGAATAACAGAGGAATTACAAAGAGGCCCTGMGTTCCCTTAGATGCTCTTTTCTGTCTCTCTTATGTAGATGGAAAGACGGCTACTAGCACAAGTTAGTTCCAAGTGACTATTTTCTCGATTTAATAACGGATGTTAATTTCATATAACACACTGAAAATATGCCTGCTAGATTTTTTTCCCATAAGGCACTGCAGGTTTCATATATAAATCCTCCCCCAACCAGTGCACACTGAAGCCTGTGAAAATATATTTAGTTATAATGAATATATTTGCCTTGATTTCACAAACCATTTTATTGTAAATCAGAGACTATATTCAGAGACTATATATGGCTATATGAATTTGGGGCCYGAATTGAAGGTTTGTAAGGGATTCCTTGTGGCTAGCTTGTAAAAAGGAGATAAATTATCTGCCTCTGTTTTCTCATCTCTCAAGGCCTGTCTTCCACAGAAGTTTGCTYTCCAGAGGAACATGTGCGGCACRTAAGAACCTTTGATGCAACAAAGAGCAAAAATGGCTCCTATTAAAGCCAAAGAGATAATAATCCACAGGGCAGGGAGCCAGGGGTTGGATGTCTGCAGTTCATTTACCTGTATGTGATTGGTTTGTCAAAGGAAGCTTGGTGAGGAAGGAGGATAGAGAAGACATTTTATTTCCATTCTGAAATATCCAAAAATATATGGCTGCATGGGTGCAGACTCATAGAATCAAATTATTACTCTCCCCATTTCACAGTTACAGTTCACAGATGTCCTGAAACCCCAGGCATTCCTTGGATGACCACCATGCCCCACACATGGTGTGTAACGTTGGAGGCATTTGTGGGACGAACAATGCACAGCCTGCTTCCTTGTTTGCCAAAAGGAGAAAAGCTAGACTAAAGACAAGCCCAAGGTCTTCACAGTTCTGCCCGTGAGCAGACAGAATGGCTTGTCAGGGAGAGAGACACAGGCCACTCGGCAAAATTGCATTTTAGTGAGTGTCGTAGGTTGTCGTCCTTCTGAAAATACCCCACGCATATTTACAAGCCTCTCGGAATGTTAAATTCATGTCTTCTTATGAAACTATTTCCTTATTTCACTCACTTGCAGTAATATTCTCTATTAATGACTTTTTAAAAAGGTTTTCACTGTGAGCTTTAAAATTTCCTCGAGTACTTAGGCACATTTATTAGAGTGTTAAAGTAGCTATGGGCATAGGCATATTTTTATGATTATTTATTATTATTGTGTGCACTTGCCATGGTGCATGTGTGCATATTAGAGGACAACTTTGTGGAATGGTTTCTCTCCTCTCATCTTGATGGGAGTTTCAGGCACTTCTAGCACAAGTAGTATGCCCACTGAGCCAGCTCACTGTCCCCATATGTGTATATRTATGCATGTATTTATGTATATGTATGTGTGTATGTATGTGAACATATATGTATATGTATACATATATTTAATTATTTTTTTATTTTGAGATTATACTATAATTACACCATTTCCCCTTCCTCTTTCTCCCTCCAAACCCTCCTTGCTCTCTTTCAAATTCACAGCTTCATTTTTCATCAATTGTCATTACATGCATCTACGTGTGTATATTTTTAATGAGAACGAAATGCTCATTTGAAATGTCCAATAAAGTACTCAGCAGTCCTATTCTYGGCTTTCTTCTGAAAGTCCTCTCTATGCAGCTGGGCAACAAATCACGAGAAATTCTTAGCTGTTTTCTACAGAGATAAAATTAAAACAAACAACAAACAAACAAACAAAAAAACATTCCGTGGCTAGATTCAGACTCCATCAGAATGACTGACAGTTGCTCCGGGAAAACTGTGCCCAGCCTGTGAAATAGCTGCTCTCTTCAGGAAGGGTCATCTCAGGAGGGAAGTAGGTGGTGCTTGATGTTTCTTAGGATCTGTTCTTTCCCTCTGCCAAGTGTGACAAGTGAGTCCCGAAGTCATGCTGGGGGAGTGTAGCTGCTGGCTGGGGGTGTGCTCCTGCTGCGGCTTATGCGTCATAACCACCATGAATCTTGGAAGCTTGGGCAGAATCAAGGGACAACCCATAATTAGCTCCTGTCAACAGGACAAGTTCAGTGGACACTGTTGCGGTTTTGAGGCAGYACATTGTTATTAGTATAAGGCAATATTTACAGTCACTTCTAGAGGTGTGCTTAGTGGTTAGAAAGTCCCTTTTCTTCTTGTTTGACTTAACACACACACACTTTTTATTTGTGCTGTGTATTATTAAGCAACAATTCATAAAAGACAGGTCTACTGATTATTCACCGTGGGCCATTCCATGTTTCTTGTCATTTGACTGGGAAATGCTGGTGGGGGCAAATGGTGACGTTTTAGCACTGTGCTAGCTGCCTATGCAGACCTGCCTCGGGCTTCTGATCATCACAGACATTAGTCCACGCACCCCTTTCAGAGTTCTGAGAACGGCCGCTGAATTTGCTCTACTGGAGACAGCAAGTGGCTGGACTTGTTCCTTTGCCATAGGAAGCCTATGGCAGCTTCTGAAAGACTGCCTCGGCGCAGAGATAAGAACACTCCAGGTCTCCAGAACTGTTCAATCCTCTGATAACTCTGCTAGTCATTAACAAGATGTACATTCCTCAGTGCCTCAGTTTCCTTATCAGCAGGGATAATTGGAGTTCCTCCTTCAGGTACCACAGTCTGTTTTGTACTCCCCCTCTTGGCTTCTGCTGGTTGGTGGGGACCTGTGCCCCATGTGACTGTAAATTGCAGGCCAGCATGCAGATTGTGTGATGAATGGCTCTCATAAATCTGTGTGTGCCTGTCTCTTCTCTCCCTGCGAGGACATATTTTGTATGAGTCATTTTACAGTAACATTTGTCTTTTTGGCTTTGTTTCCCGGGCACTCTGGGTTGGAAACAAAGAAAGGAAACAATGTCTGCTCATGAAAGAGTTGAGTCTATATACGAAAAGAAAAGAAAGGGGAAAAAAAGAAAATTCCACCAAAGAGAATTGAAGCTCTTTGCATTAGCAAAGATGAGTGACCTAAATCCAACTATCAGAAATTAGTTGTGTTTCTGTCTACATCAGACAATCTGAAATGGGAAATAAGAGAATAGTTTTATTTAAAAATTCATTACATATGTACACAGCAACGCTCAGGAGTAAACATAACCAAGGAGGCAAGAATCAATGTTGAGGTGCAACATGACCCCCTTCTGGGGCTTGTCTTGTCCTGTGCAAATCCAGTGTCAATTTGTGGTTTGCTACTTTAGAAGAGTTATCTGGATGTAATATGCCAGGACAGATTAGTAGAGGGTTTTTCTCTGCTTTCTTTTGGGTCCTGGGGGCTGTAATTCTGTGTTTCTTCCTTTAGCTCTGCTGCTGTTTGATTCCCATAACTGGGTGCTCTGTCATTAGGGGCATGCTAGTCTGCAATTGTTACAGCTTCCCATTCAATTGWTCTGTTTATCCTTACACACCATCATTCTTTGTCACCTCCAGGATATTTTTTTCTGGCTATTTTGTCTAAGTATGGCCACCCTACACTCGGTTGCTCACCATTCTGTGGAATCGTTCCCTCTACCCTTTCACATCTGCATGCTTATCACTTCACCCCAGAGACATGTGTTCAATGCTGAGTTATACCTGCTGGCTTTTTTTCTATATTCAGACACCCTTTGTCTTTGGAATGGTGACTTTGGTAGCGATTACTGATTGACCAAGATGCACTCCTGTAGTTGGTATTTCTTCCTACTGTCTCCTTAGTTTTTCTCATCTTCTGCCCTTGYTGCTYTGGGTTTTCTGGGTGCTCTATGACTTGCTTGGGTCTRTTGTCATTGAATCTTGTGTATATGCTRCAGACATTTTCCTGAGTTTAACTGTAACTCAATGGGGTATTCAYAACCAATYTAAGCTAAAGACAAATGAACTTTGTTAACAGAGCTCAACTCTTCCCTATGTCCCCATGCCCGTTTGGTGTCGCTGAAGCTATAATCATCATCTTTCATGTCAGGCGTCCACTTCAGTAAGAGTGTCCTTATGTTTGCATTTTCCTAGGATCTTCAACTTCTCTCTGGATTCTGAGTTTCATGTAAAGGTATTTTGACCCACTATGGGAATAAAAGCTGAAATATCCACCTCTGTCATCATATGAAGAGCTAAGGGTTTTTTAAATTGTCTAGTAACATTTAAATATATTATATCCAATAAAAATGAACTTGAGAACAGGTTTATTGCTGCTTGGTCCTTTTGTTAATTTACTTTTTACTAAACCAAAAGTTCTTAATGATCTGAAGCTTTTTTTTTTTAAAGCAAGTTGCATCCCATGAATTAGTTTTTCAATGAGCAACCATCATCTATAGTAAGTGATAAGCTAATGCATTGCTTGGCATGTGATGCAAATTTCTGATTGTCCTYGCAATAGATACACRCACTTAACTATTTAAGCTAGCTAAGAGGTTTTAGCTGCCTTAAAGTAAAAGCTGAGACCTGCTACTACCTGGCACTTATTGAGCACTTCCTGTATTTCAGAGACAGTATAAACTCTTATTACCTTTAGAATGTGGTAAGACTGAAAGGTGTGTGTGTGTGTGTGTGTGTGTGTGTGTGTGTGTGTGTGTGTGTGTTTGCAGTTAGCAAACCACCCCTGTGGTCAACACCCCTGTGAAAGAACTGCATCTGGAATGAAGTTGTGTAAATATTTTCCTGTCATTATTGTACAAACAATAACATACACCAACTCTTCATGTATGATTTGCATTGTCTTAAAATTATAACTGATCTACAGAATATTTAAGGCATTTGTGAGGATATTCTTCACTGTGTATAAGATATTGAGTGTGTGTGTATATAAATATATATATATATATATATTTCATTTTTGGAGCATCTACAACCACTTCATCATAGCTCTCAATGGCCGATTCTATCAGCATTGGTTAATAGGTATGTATTTCATGCATACATCTATAGAGTAGAGACACAATTACATAATTATATATATGCTATATATGTATACATACAATGTACATATAACCTTGAAGGACATATTTGTTCTTTTTAATGTTTACTATAATCACAGGTTCTATTATTTCTGCCACTTTGTAAATAAATAATACAAGCCACAGACAGAGCTAAGCAAATGCCAAAGTCACACCATCTACAAGACTACACACTCCAGCCACGCTGGAGCCCACTGCTAACGGAGATGTAGCATGTAAGTAATTTACTCAGAGTCACTGATAGTGAGGAGAGAGGGAGAGGGAAAGATCGAGTCCCTCTTTCCAAACCTCACATAAGCTCCCATTTGGGTTGCTGTTCYGAAAGATGCTCYGTCTCTAGTGGGAAGGGATCACGGTTATGATTTTACAATGGTTATTGTAACAACTGGATTGAATGACCCACACCAAATGCTCACGACTTAGCACACAGTCAGAGGTCAAATTTGGCAACCTTTTCTTTTAATCGCTGTGTGAAGGGAAAGAAAACTGAGACATGCTGCAGTTCGTTGAATTTCTGGAGCTGTTTTCAGGAAGACACATCTCAACCCGAGAGATGTTAAAATATGCAAATGCATGCGCCACAGAAAGCAGGAAGCATGCACTCTAACTCCATAGTTTGTCAGTCACTCCGAGTGTCAGATTTTTCCAGTAAACCTTAATGGCCACATTTGTAGAGTTATTATTATGTGCACCACAGGGTAGGAGCCATATCTATTTATCTTTAGCTTCCAGACCATTTGCATGGATGTTATTGCTAGTTTGTTGCACCAATAAGGTAATGGAAGCTTAGGTAAGCTCAGACATTCATTGAAAGTCAAAAGTCCTGCGATTGAAGTTTCTTCCTGTGCTGTACCAGGTCACATCAATGTCCCCTCCTCTTAGGACACATTCTTTAACTCTTCGCTGTACAGGGGGGTCTGCCCTCAGATCCTGAATTTTCCACAGAAGAAGAGCTATAGTAATGGCCTGAAATAGTTTTCTCTGATTAAGGGAGAGAAGGGAAGCAAGGGCTTGCGGGCTTGCAGTGGAGTGCAGGGGATAAAGGAAAGGACACAGGTGATTCTTCCTTCTTACCCATTAGCACTCTGCACCCAGGAAGTAAGTCACACACCAGCAAATCCAAACTCTRTAAGCAGTTCCAAAGATGCCTTCACTCCTTTAGGAACTAAGAAGACATGCGATCAATTAAACRGATGGAGGTTAATCTAAAAATAAGTGAAGATGTTACAAAGCAATATTGACATACCTCCAGGKTTCAGCCTCGACATGTTTACCRTCAATTTTATTCAGCTGTAACCTAATCTGTTACTACTCGGAAAGATATAATGGAACTATGCAGTCCCATGTAGCTGAGATCTGGCACAGACTATCTCATCTGCAATGTGGAGATTGGTCCTCAATTTCTGCTCTCACAAAATGAATTCATATTCAAGCTGTAGGCCAGAGGTGTGTGTGATGCATAGGCTATGGGTGTGGCCAAGGTATAGCCCATCTCACACTGGGCAACCTCTTCATGTGGAGTGTTTTCTTGGCTAATGAGAGGTAACATTTTATTTCCAGGAAAACGAAATGTATTCTTTGAAATAGATGAACATTAGTCTCTAACAGAGACATTAGACTTGTTTTCTGTGAGGACTCTCTTCCTCTTTAGTTGGCTCGATCAACCCATTATACAGCAAAGGATTAATATTGCTTAGAAATCATAACACAAATGACTGTCCCAAATACACTGTTTTGATTCCACTGTCACTCTAAAGCCAAGTAACAGGAAACAATGTCTTAAAGGTGTTTCTGGCTCTTGTGAGAACCTGGGATTACTTATTCATTTCCTTTTAGGGGATMCTGCTTGAATCACACTGTTGACAAAGCCTAACCCTTTACATCACGTGTCCTTTGGCATWGTTTTCCAGTAAAGCCAACAAATTTCTATGACTGCTAATGATCTTTACTTGGATGTTGTGCACATGAAATAAGTGTTCACATATCGTGAATAAAAGCGTGGCTTGGGAGGGAGTGTTCCCACACCTACCATGGTGATCTGTGATGCAGGAACAAGGCTGCCACCACAGGACTTGAATGTGTTACTGCGAGCTAAGTGGTCACTGCTCTGAATGCCCTCCAACAAACAAAACAAACATGGAAAATTCCACTGTCTTAACATCTTCCCAGGAAGCTCCTAAAATACCCTTTGCCTACTTGGAAAGACCTGTTTAGATTTCAAACACAAAGAAGACACCAATTATGCAAGAAAGACACAAAATGGAAAAAAATCAGAGCACAGAGGCAATCCTGAGCTCTCTCCCAAACCAGCTAAAACCGCAAAGGAGGGATTAGTTAAAACTCAGAGAGATTCTGAATTATTAGTATGGAAAGAGATACTTGTTCAAATTTGGAAGTTTTACCTCTGATAATGAAGACAGTGAATTCCCACCTCTCCCATGGGTCAAACATCTAACTGTGGAGGGCATGTGTTGCAAAGGCCAGGGCAGGGAGCAGGGGCGAGTGTGCTGCAGGCAAGGGATGGCTGCTCTCGTCTCCTGCTCCGGCTGCCTGTTCTCTTTAGTAACCACTGAAAGCAAAGCAGGGCTTTGTAGTCAACAGAGACTAATAGAAGAACAGCACATCCTGCTGAAGATTAAAGGAAATTCAACCAATTATATTTTTTTAGTGCCTATGCACCTGGAGACAGCTATGAAGCCACAAACACACGTCAAGAGCAGAATTTTTAAATTACCTTTTAAGTAGCAGCAAATTAGAAGGAGATGCTCCATTTTAGATGAAAGAAAAAGAAAGGCCACTGGTCTGTGAGACCTGATACAACTCAGTTGCTTCATCAGTTTCCATGAAGCCCAGTGGGGATGAGCTGTAGCCTCGACACACTTAATCAGTTTTATTTGCAGGATGTAGAACATGAAATAAAGATTCCCGAGCTGAGGCTAGAGTGGAAATGCCCTGCGGTCAAATGTTACAAAATCCTAAAGGATAAAATGTTTCCATACAGTCAGTGCAACTAATGTTAACTTCCTGGTTATCTGAGAAGGTGATAGACACTGGCCCATCCCCTCGCTCTCTCTCCTAGCCAGAAGCTGTGCTTTCTTGGGCTGTGCGGTGCTGGGAGCCAACACACTGATGCTCTGCCTGGGCAGATTTCAGGTGTGGTAGTTTCTTTGCTGTTGCTGGGCAGATTTCAGGTGTTTTAATTTCTTTTGCTGTTGCTACAACAGAACCCTTGACATAAGTCACCAAAGGAACGTGGGACCTATTTGGTTCACAGCCTGTGGGTACAATCCAGCATGGCAGGAAAATCATGGCAGCAGGAGTAGATCAATTCTGGTCACTCTGCATTCAGAGTTAGGAAGCAGAAAGAAATGGATGCCCTGTCAGCTCTGTCCTGTTTATGCAGCTCAGGGCTCCAGGGCCCAGAGAGTGGTGCTGCCCATATTTAGGGCGTGTCTTTCCACATTAATTAGCTTAGTCTAGAAAATCCCTCAAATACCTACCCAGAGATTTGTTTCCATGGGGATCCTAAATCCTATCAAGTTGACAATCAAGATTAACTGTCATGTGATGGAAATAGCACTCTTTCCAACCCCATTACATTATCTCCTGGCTCAGGTGCTAAGATTCAAGTGCACAAGATGCTCATATCTCTTTATCCTTGAGGGAAGCTTGTAAAACCTCAAGTTCCAACTTGTAAACACACACAGACACACACACATACATGCACACATATGCTTAYACATGTACATGCACACACACTTGCACCCACACACATACATGCACACAAAGACATACCCACATACATGCACATGCACACATTTACATGCTCATACACATACATGCATATGCATACATGCTCACACACTCACATACACATGCCTGCACAAACACACATACATGCTCTTACATGTACATGCATACACATGTATATGCTTTCACTTGTGAATGTATGCAAACACATGCACACACACATACTCACATCCACACACACATACCCACAGGTACACACTCACACACATACATACATTCACACAACCCATTCATACAGAAATGTACTTACACACTCACACATATACTCACACACAAACAAATATACACTACCAGGAATAGCAGCAGTTTGAAGCTGCCCCCTTCCCCCACCCTGAATGCTACCTGAGTTAGGAATATCACTATCATTTCTTCAATCAGAACAGCATCACTGACAAAGCCCAGGCAGCACAAACAATAGCCCCGCATTCTGTGCCTACTTTGCTTTGGTAGCTCCACCATTTTTCATCTGCATAAGACTGTTGCTGTTTCATTCTGTAAGAAGCACAGCACAATTTTTTTTAAGTGAATGAACCTGAGTATAGACAAAAACTCCCAGCAAATTTTTAAATTTTTCTTCTTTCACTTTTTTTATCTTATTTTAATTTATTTTTTATTTTTTTATTGTCCAGTCATTACCCTCTCCCGGTCTGCTTTCCCACAGTTCCACATCCCATTCCTTCTCCCCCTGTCTCCAAGAGGATGTTCCCACCCTCCACCCACCCCTTCCAGGCCTCCCCACTCCCTGGGGCCTCAAGTCTCTCAAGGGTTAAGTGCATCTTCTCTCACTGAGGCCAGACCAGACAGTCCCCTGCTGTCTATGTGTTGGGGGTCTCCGACTAGATAGTGTATGCTGCCTGGTTGGTGGCTCAGTGTCTGAGAGATCTCAGGGGTCTGGGTTAGTTGAGACTATTGGTCTTCCGATGGGGTCTCCATTGGTTGGGTGTAAGTATCTGCATCTGTCTTGGTCAGCTGCTTGTTGGGTCTCTCAGAGGACAGTCATGCCAGGCTCCTGTCTGTAAGCACATCATAGCATCAGTAATAGTGTCAAGCCTTGGAGGTCAAGTTTTACTTTTTCAAGTTGGAGAAATAAACTTACAGCATATGATCTCCTGGAAGATTTCAGTGAGGTCAACAGAATCTTCTGGAAGAATATTTCTATGTAAATAGACTTTATCTGGCAGAGTGCAGTATAGGAGGTATGGGAAAGGCCTGTGGATATCAAAGGGAGTTTTCAGACGAGGCATCCAGGCAKACGGGGAGTCCTCAACCCTGTGAGCTAGTTGTCCTCAACTAAAAGATGACATTAGACATCAGTTTTACCAGGGTGGGGGACATTATAATATGCATGTTCTAAAATTTCTACTATGAAAATGATTCCCCACGTAATATCCCGCTGGAAAACTGCTGCTATTTTTTAAAAAAAATTCTGGAAATAGCTGAATTCCATGAACTCAATCTGCTATCACATTAATTGAAATGTAATGAGGATATTTATATTTAATTTCCTCCAGGTTCTTATTCATAAATTTTCTGAGGCATTTTTAACTTCTAAGCATAACTTCATAAACGAAACGTTGGCATGAATGAACAGAATACACTTCCTTTATTCATGACAACTTGAATGAAAATAAATATACAAAAATAAGAACACATCCTTTTCTGAATTATTCATCAGTGAGGAAATCTCTGAAACTTGGACAAGTTTCTGAGCAGCAAGGGAAATGCCATCTTATCATGTTCCCATTCCTCCCTGGAACAATGCAGGAAGGTGTTGATGATTTCTGCTTTGACCCCACCTTGTTCAGTGCTGGGGTCCCTKTGTGCAGGGAGTTTTGTACAAGCCATTCACTCCCTCCAAGATGCATATATTTAATATACCCTTCTCAGATATGACCCCCACTCACTAGCAGACGATTTGGTAACTGAAAATTCATCTYCTTGCATTAGTTCCCTGCAAGATGTTGCTCACTGCAGGACACCATGACTCAAAGTCATCCTTAGAGCAAGAATTGGAGACCTGATTCCCCACACCCTCAGCCACAGCCTCCGTAGTCCAACTTCTCTGTTGTAAGCTCCAATCCTTTCTGTGGCTTATCTGGTACTGTTCTTTCATATTTGATTTGCTTCTTGATGGTGTCACTGTTTGTGTACCCCCCCCACAGTGTTTTCCCAAGCCTTCCCAATGTCCCTAAGCTCAGAAAGGCAGCCATATACCTCATAGAGAAAATGCATGAGATAGGACACCTTTCTTCAAGCAGAGCTCTGGGCTCTTGTCTGGAATCCCTGTTGAGGAATGAACACTATTGTAGGTRACATCATCTATAAACAGGGACAGGCATGCAATGGGATCTCCAGGAACTACAGTTCAGTGTTGGCTGCTCCAGAGTTACCCTCTATGAAGAATGACCATTACCACTGAGGAGCATGCGCTGGAGATTTTCTTTTAGCTTTTGTCTAAAAGTGATATTTTATTTTCTCAAATCCTTTTTGGAGGTTGGTGGGAATTT
The DNA here is from genome assembly GCA_002335545.1 of Apodemus speciosus. Lineage (NCBI taxonomy): Eukaryota > Metazoa > Chordata > Mammalia > Rodentia > Muridae > Apodemus > Apodemus speciosus. Next base: position 3,533 of record BDUI01031152.1, on the reverse strand, counting down.
AGTTGAAGCTGTTGGCCCCTTTGCACGCAGGCTCATCTCGCTCTGATTGGGAGACTAAGTTCCTTCTGCCAGGGGAGATTCCATCTCTGCTGTTGGCTATGAGGAGCCCCTGCTCACAGCGGAAGAGAACATTCCCCTGCTGTAGTTCCATAGCTGCTGCCCTAGCAGAACTTCATTTTTTCCTTTATTTCAACATTTTTCATTTAATTACCTTTCCTGTCTATAGGCTATAGACCACATGGCACTGTGGTTAAACATGACTGCCTTTGTCCCTTGTACAGACACTGAGATTTGCATTGGACAGGGTCATGACAGAATCATCCTTGCACTGAAATGAATACTTTTGAATCCAAACTCTGSCATTACTTTAAGAAAAGTTACGTATTGAAAACAGACTATTTTATGTGTAGAAATGCTACAATTCTCTGCAGAGCCCCAGTTCTAGGAGCCAAGAGTGTTATCCAGGTCTAACAGTTGTGTTTCGTTGAAATTTTAACTTAAGCATATATTAACTTCATTACACAGTCTGGTACCACAATCTGGATTATGGTTGTATGTCATTTGTTTTGTTTGTTTGTTTTATAAATCTTTAAGAATTTCACATATTTTATTTGTTCAAATCCACCTCCCACCACACAAAACCTCACAGGTCGTCTGCTCTGTTCCATATCCCAGCCAATTTTTGTCTTCATTTTGAAAAATAACCCATCAAGTCCAATTTATGACACCAATCTGTTTTTGCATATGACCACTCACTGGAGTGTGCTCAACCCACCAATGACCACACCCTTAAAGAAAGCTGCCTCTCCTCCCCCAGTAACCATCTGCTACTAATACCAGCTCAGCTAGAGGTGTGATTGGCACTCATCATCCTTCACCATGCTAGGATTTTGTCTGGCTTGAGTTTGCACAGGTCTTACACATGCTAAATCAATCACTGCGAGTTCATATGTGCAGATGCCTTAATGTGTGCTATAGTTACAGAAACAGACTCATTACAGACATTCATCATCTCTGGCTCTTACAATCTTTCTTATCTCTATGCCTTACAAGGAGTGGTGTGTCATAGACATRTCCAGTGCTGAGCTGAAAGGCCCTAGTGCTGAAGATATCAGCTGAAGATTCTTRAGTCATAGAACATAGAAATAAAGCTGTCACAGACCTAGAATCTTCAYCCATACTGTCTAGCTTTCATAGTGCTGGAAGAGGCTCATCCTCTTCCAGATTTGGATAATCACCAATCTTATCCAGGTGTGAACCTTGCAAACTGTAATAATAACTAGCCTGGTAAGACGTGCCCTTGGTGCAATAGAAGTACAAACATTGGGGTATAACCAATTACATTCTGGTTTAAATTTTACTCCTCAGTATGGAACCCATACCTGTCACCATTACTGAGGACAAGAACCTATAACTAGACCAGTCATAGGCCCTAGAGGAACTTACAACTATTATTCTGCTTAACCAACATAATACTCAACTGACTCCTAATGACTTTTCCTATGTCACCACATCTCTTGACACTCAACAGAGAAGCTTCTTTGTTCGGTAGATGTTGGGTAACACAGAGACCCACAATTGGCCAAGGTGCAGAGAATAGGAGACTGTGGATTTCTCTTTGATTGAAATTTAAATTTACTGCTAATTGTCTTTGCAAGGGAAATATTTGAGGATTAACACTCTTTAGAGTGGACAATAAGAACAGGGTGCGTAATTAGTTTATCTCACATTTCTCTTATTGACTGATTTGATGTCCTTTGAATTAACGTGTTCTTCCAGGCTCAAGAGTTAATATCTGGGGACACACGAAATTATGGCATCTAGTGGAAACATTTATAAACATTTTAATTCTCTTTTTTAAATGTGTGATCCCTTATGAGTCTTTAAATTATGCATAATAATCTGTTCCAATTATTAGTTGAAAGAAAATTGTTTCTATTGTGTAAAAGCAGTTTCATGTTCTAATGAGTAAA
>BDUI01031140.1:0-10798 GCA_002335545.1 Apodemus speciosus | reverse complement strand
TTTAACTCATGAAGGTTTTATATTGGGGGACTTGTTATGCTACTTGTATTTAGAACACAGCTTAAACCAATGATCAATAACCCTGGGCAGACTAGCTCCAGTGAAAGATATTTAATATCCTAATGGGAAGGRAAGGAGARATGGGGAGGAAGGGAGAGGGAAAGGAAGGRGGAGAGAGWGAGGTAGAGGGAGAGAAMGAGGAAAAGAGGGAAGGAGGGAGGAAGAGGGGAGAGARAGAACGTAATATAGGTAGAGTCTTCTTTCTCTCCTGCTTTAATTTCTCCTACGATGCCTTAAACATAAAGAATGTAAAAGCACCCCCAGGACTCAGCCTCTTGGATTCTAGATGCACCCCAGCCAAAGCTCTGTTTGTCAAGGCCTGGTGTCTGCAGGAAGATGACCAAAGATGGACTAACAGCCCCAGCGATTGCTTTGCATCTCATGGCCTGTGTCACCAAGTACATGGTAAGTGGAAATGACGCCTCCCCGGAGACCATGTTAGCTCTGATAATACTGCAGCCTCCTGCCCACCACTTGCCCTCGGGCCACCTGGTGGGCAGGACACAGAGCACGAGAGAAGCCACATGGCCCCGATGGCCCTTAGAACTATGAGCAGGGAGTCTGGGCCGGAGATGGAGGAGACATTTTCTCCTTCAGCCCAGCCCCAGCCTGGTGTCTTTACTAAGTCCCCCAGATGTCTTGGGAGCCACAGGGGGAACTCTGAGGACTTGCCAATCAGCCTTCTGGTAATGTCCATGTAGTGAGGGGGATGCTTCTCTCCATACTGCAACAGACACTTCCAGGACCTGGGGCTCTGCTGAGACTCTTCTCTGGCAGCAGACACATACTCATCCTAGGTCAGACAGGAAGCACCGGGAGAGTCGATAATTGGGAACAAATTTCATGGGCAAACCTTTTAGCTTTCTCCTGGGGCGGGGGTGGGGGGGGAGGACAAGGCATATGCTGTACCTCTGAGTTCCAGCAGGATGACACCAGTTGCTGATCTCATGAGATACTCTTTAACCCACCTTCTCCTAGTCTCGCACCCTTTCCTGTCTTGCTTGTTCGGCTCTCTAAAGTCTTCCCAGAAGTTCCCTCCTTCATGCATTCTGACCTTTGTTTCAGTTTCTGCTTCTGGATGACTCCAACACGAACTATCCCAAGCAAGGAACATGTTCCCAACCCCTTCTGTTTTATATGAGTTTCTGCAGTCCCAGCTATGTAGGAGTCTAGATCACATACCATCCTTCTCCCGCAGAGGGATTGCACAAATAACTATACCAGACAAACACACGAAGCCCTGTAAAAAGTAGGATCTGACTCCAGTGAGCATTGCTCGTCAGGGAAAGTTTTGCACTGGACATGGAGGTTTGAAAGGCGGAACAGGAATTCCTCAAATCGTCAAAAGGATGAGAAGAGCATATTAAAACCTCAGCAGGACATAAGACCATAATATTAGTTCTTAAGCACCATGTACTAAATGTACCCATGTAGTAAAGAAGAAAGTATATTTTGAAGACTTGTTATTTTATTTCTGCGCATGAGTGTTTTGTCTGCGCAGACGTCTAAGCACTACATCCACGCCTGCTGTCTGTGGAGGTCAGAAGAGGGAATGGCAGTTACAGATGGGTGCTGGGAACCGAATCTGAGTCTCCTCCTCCGAGAGTGGCAATTACTTATAACCGCTGAGCAATCTTGAAGGAGGGGAAAAGATTTGGGGAAAGCAAGGAGAAAAATAATAGCAATAAAATCAATGGCAATAAATGGACAAACAAAATTTTGTCTGCCCTGCTGACTGTTTCTGTATTGTCTTGGAGAGGCAGGGGGATCATTTGAAAAAAAGTTTTCTTTTTCCAACCACCCAAGTGTCAAATGCTCATTGTAGAAAAGTGGACAGATAAATACCAAGCATCCTAAAGGAGAAAATGAGACTATTCTTTATCTATGGTTCATTCAGCCATGAGGAATGCCTGTGGGATTTCAAGTGATGGTCTTGGGCTTGAGTTTCAAGAATTTCTCTGGCAACTGGGGATGACAGTGTGGCTGGAAAGATGGGGGTATGGGGTCAGCAGGAGGGGGAGTGGGGGATCCTCTGGGGTGGCAGAGGAGAGCACGACAGGTTAGCTAGAGGGATTCTGGTGTCTTTGTCCATAATAGGTAGAGGGACCAGGAGAACTGAGCGTCTCTTTTTAGCTCTGCTCTGATACCTCCCACATATCGGGCCTCAGGCAGACCTCTTGAACCTCAGATTATGTGTGTCCATTCCTCATAAGTTCGTCACAGATGTCCTGAGATGACCATTCTTGATGAGCACTCAGGAATCTTTCAGTTCTCATCCTGAAACCTCAGGTCCACCCTTGGCCTAATCTCCTGCTTCCTGTCATCAGTGCCTAAGAGGTCAGGGTGAACCTCCCACCCTCTGGCTGTCCCCTCTTCTCCTCTCTGTATCCTCTCCACGGGATACCTGCATTGCTGGCCCTGGGTGTGAAAATTCTTTAAATTTCCATGTATCATCTATGCRTTTAGTCAGGCATTCATTTTATATAGTGTTTTAGAGAGTTCTAGTGACAGACACACAGCCTGAAAAGGTAGACAATGCTTGTGTTCTCCTGGAGTTCAGCTTCCATTAAAGGGGAGATGGAGTCAATAATAATTAATTAATTAATAATTAATCAATTAGTTAATTAGTCAGTGATATGATGAAGTATGGGGGTGAATTTTGGATGTGTGAGTTTGAGAAGGAATATCTTCATGAAGGCCTGAGCAACTTTAGATGGAAGCAAGAGCTAATGTAAGTGCCCGGGGCTAGCTTTGARCTTAGAATGTCGCAAGTGTGGAAAGAGGACTRTGGCTATCCAAATGCCTTCCCAGACTGCTTYAGTGCCTTCCCAGACTGCTTCAGTGCCTTCCCTACATTCTGGCTTGCTGACTTTACTTATTTGGCTTTCCCCAAATTCCTCTCCTCCTATGATCCCATCCAGTTTCTGAGGGCATTAAGCTCTTTGCACACGGGGACTGAGAACACCTGGGAATTGTCTCCGTGGCTCTCTTTGCAGGGTTGATTCAGACACAAGAAGAAGTCTCAGGTCCAAGTAGCCCATGCTTAAACACTAAAGAACATACTGTTAAAATTTGCAGCCCCGCTGTCACCATCCATTTCCTTACTTTGCTTTACCCGCCCTCAGTCCATTCTACTCCAGTCTTCTCGCCCATAATAAGTATTTTTTTTTTATTGTGTTTCCTGTTTTCCTCCTGTTTCCGGGACGAAACAACAGACTCTTTGAAGGTGTTGTTCACTTGTGGGAAACTATAAATGCTTGATTTGGCATTAGGGAGGCATTTTTGGAGAATGAGTATGTGTTAGTTCTCAGCCTTATAGATCAGGGTCGCAGACCCCAAGAACAGGGTCACAGCCTGGTCATAAATGGAGCCAGGAGTAGAATCTCCTGGGCTATGACCTTTCAATCAGCAGAGCCGGCCAAACTAAACTGACGGAAAGGCCCAGCCTGAGGGTCACCAGTCACAGTCCTTATCTCAGAGCATCAAGTTCCCATTTTGCTGGTGGAGAAAACTCTCACCAAGTAGGTTAAATGGTCTGGGTGTATGACAACGCTGGTGTCACTGGGTCGGTGGCTATTCCCCCTATCCTTACAACCCGCCTTTGACAGACTTGCTCTCTTCCTCTGTCCAGAGGTCAGAGCCAGGTGTTACTGCCTGCGCTACTTTTGCCAAAAAAGAGTCCGAAAGGGTGCTAAGCCAGGTCCCTGCGAGTCCCTGCGAGTCCCTGGGAGTCCGGCTCCCGCCACCCCGGAGCCCGTGGGAGCTGCGCCCCCGCCTCTTCCAGTCCCGGCCATGCTGTCAGTCTGCATTAGCGCTAACAGGCTCCAGACCGAGCGGGCTGGGCACGGGGCTAATGCAATAGGCGCGTTACCTGGGGCACAGGCTACATTACCAGGTCGGCCTCCTCCTGGCGCGGCCAGAGCCAGCCAGCCCGCGTCCTGCCGGCCACCCGGTGCCCGCAGCGCTCCCAGGGCCCCGCCTGAGTGCCACGCGGCGGAGCCCAGCCCGGACTGGAGCCCGGGATCCCCGTGCTGTCCACCACSTGAGTGCGCTCTATGCGCGGGACCGGTAAGTGTGCAGACCGGCTCCGAGGCACATCGTGAGCGGCTGCACCCGCTAGAGTGTCCCTGAAGGCTCCTAGTGCTGTCGGAGGGCGCCCCCCGGAGCTGGACCGGGCCCTCGAGTCAACTCTGGACTCTCAGGGCCCGCAGGAAACAGCATTTAGGGGAGGGGAGACAGTGAATGATCCAGGTAGATCTCGGTGGGGTCTTTAGCCCGACCCACAGGGCGGCCCGAGGAGGTCCCCACCTATAAATTCTGTCCCAGTCGGACGGACGCGCGTCACAAACTCAGTCTCCAAAAATTCCCAACTCAAGCGCTCCTTTTCTAGGAAGCCGGGAGTCCGCTCAGCGCAAGGATCCTGACTTCTGGGTTCCCCTGGGTGGTCTCAGTTGCTGCAAACGGGCGGCAAGCCTTGTTGACTGCTTTTTCTCCTTTCATACAAGCAGAACTTTGGTGTGTCCCCAGTGCCTCCGAAGTCCCTCTCTCCAGCCGCACCCATGCTTCTGGCGCGAATGAATCCGCAGGTGCAGCCGGAGCTCGGCGGGGCGGACCCGCTGCCCGAGCAGCCCCTGAGGCCCTGCAAAACCGCCGATCTGCTAGTGGTGAAGGAGCGCAACGGCGTCCAGTGCCTCCTGGCGTCCCAGGACAGCGACGCGCAGCCCCGGGAGACTTGGGGCAAGAAGATTGATTTCCTGCTGTCTGTGGTGGGCTTCGCGGTGGACCTGGCCAACGTGTGGCGCTTCCCCTATCTCTGCTACAAGAATGGTGGTGGTGAGCTCAGGGTTGGCTGAGGCTTTTGGACTTGGGATGCTGCCTGTTCTTGTGGCATTGGCTGGGGTGGGAGCAGGGATGCACACGGAGGAGAAGAGAAGACTCAGGAACAAATTTACTGTGCAGGAAAGAACTCGTTAGGGTCCCGAGACATAGGATCAGAGTGCTTTCCGTTAGGGAAATAGAGGCAGGACTTTGAAGAGTAGTAGGCACAGGGGCTCAAGGACAGAATAGAGAGTATCTGGTTGGGTGAAGAACTCAAAGTCAATGCTGCGGTGCAGAAAAAGGGGAGTAGAGATCAGGAAGTTCTTGAAAGGATTCCAGAAGAGTTTGGGGTGTTCCAGCCAACCACGAGATGACGATAACTCTAGCACTCAGACACTAGGCTGGATAAAATGAAAGCCCTTGGGTCACCAGTKGGTTACAGGGGTAAGTGTGCACAGCCTTTGTGAGATCAGGACAGACTCTAGATGCCCAGAGAGCTGAGCTGGACCTTGAGGCAGGAGTCCTGGGAAACTGAAGGGTCCTCTGCAGCTTTGCAAGCCCCGGCAAGGTTCTGAAGCCCAGWACGTGGGAGCCTGGAGAAGACGCCCAGCAGACAGCTCTCTTGTCCTCTTCTTAATGAGCTGTCATTTTACCTATCTGCCCTGGAATGAGAGCCCAGAGGTCACGCACAGCACCATGGGAGTAACCTCAAGCTCCTTTCTGCAGGGCTTTTTTGACTAGCATGGCCAAAGCACCCCAGACCCACCACCTCTATTCAGATCTAAGTTCACGAGTGCCTTGCACAGAACCTAGGGGTGTGAGCTTCTAAAGGAAGGTACTGGCTTGTTCCGGCACCACCTTGGCATGTAGGAATTCTGACTTGGAATTTAAGGGAAGTCAGTTGGAGGCAGGGTGAGAATTTACAGGGGTCTGAGAGCRTGGGAAGCCTGCACWCTCAGAAACCAAGATGAACAGTTCTTTATTTCTGTGTTCCRTCTGAGACGCTTGCTTTGGGATAAACACGACTCAGTATTTGGAGAGAGGGTGTGGTCACCAAAGAGAGCAGGTGGCTCTGGGTCGATTGTGTTGGGTATAGAAGCATCACCTCCCACCAAGGAAGAGGAGCTAACTTATGAGCCGTCCTGTGAGTCCTTCCTGATATGAGTCTGTCACCGTTAGATACTCCAGATAAGACAAAGGTCCTGACTCTCAGGAGATGCTTCCTGTCTCTGGTGGCCCTTACCACTCTTCTGGCCCAGTACTCGCATCCGTAGMTACTGGTGGGTGGAGAGAGAAAGCTCAGGAAAGGAYACACAACCCAAAGGTGACACTTTTCCTTACTTTGTGGTTGCCGATCCTCCAGGGACTCTGGGCAGACTTGAGTATTCTGGCCCTTGGGGCCCCATAGTAACAAGAGCACAAGGGTAGAATCTATATTTGTAGCAAGCAGGAAGATGAAGAACAAATGACAAATTGGGAGGCCTTGGGGGCAAGTTGCTTGTCCTTAGTGACTGTCTGGGACCGCTTGTCCCTAGACATCAGACAGTGGGTCATTAATCAACAATATTTCTCTGGGTTAGCTCAGTGTAGGACAAAACGCTAGGCTCTGTAGGGGTCACCTGGATGTATGAGCCATCACTCTGTCTGTCTGCAGCACTGGTCCCCAGAAGTCCTCACCTCCATGCTCTGTTAAGTCTTTTCCATTGTTACATTGAAACTGAAGCAACATGGGTGGCCAACTGTGTGGCCAACTGTGTGCCAAATAGATATTCCCACTGACACTGTCCACTTGGCCACTGCCGTGTTTCGGAAAAACATGCGCTGTGTGCTGGATGATACATTGGGAGCCTAGGGACAAAGCGCAGCAAGTTTGTCACAGATGTAAAGTTTTCTTTGAAATTGACTGGCATTCCCTCTCCRGYATACACTGGCCCTGGARCGGCCTATCCCGAGTTGTTCCATAATTTGTCTTTTATGGACCCATTTCCCAAGCAGACAGAGAAAAGCTGAGGCACAGACTGTTGCCATTGAATCCCCAATAAGATTTAAGTCCTAGGAATGTGGTAGAAAGTTCCCACCCACTTACTTATATTGAGCAAATATATTAACAAAATAACCACAGCTCCCAGACACCTATTGCCAATTTCGCAAACCGCGGCAGAAACATTATGGGAACTAGCACAGTGGAGTGTTGGAGATGATGGTGTGTGCATACATGTGTGTGCGTATGCACGCATGTAACCTAGGCATTAAGAGTATTGGCTGTGCAGTTACAGACTCCAGTCTCTAATATGTATGACTTTGGGCAAACTCTCTAGCCTTTTCTCACATATGTCACCATCTTGTTCAGCTACGCACATGGATATGGACTAAATGCTTCAGTATTTGCAGAGCCTATGTAATGCATGGCTTAGAGAGGGTAGCTGCCGCTTTTTATTAGGATCATTAGGATGCCACAGGAAGGGACTAAGAGAGCGACTGTTGCTATAGCAGTTTAAGAGGGGCCGTTTAGCGGTGACTCGGGGGAAGAGAGCTGTGGTTGGAAGTCAGTCAGCTGCTCCGGACAGGGAGGGCTTGGAAAAAACAGCGTTTTTAGCATCCACCTGGAACAGGCTCCTCCTCGGGAGAGGAACACAGACTGGCTGGAGGGCAAGCCAGGAGAGATAAGGGTGAGAGGCAAGTTGGGGCTGGGCTGTGGAAATCTTGGATGCTAGACTGGGGCGGGGGGAAGGGCTGCTATCAGTGAATTTCCATTGCTGATTAGGAGGTTTGCAGTTGCTCTGGGGAAGGGTAGTGTAGTCCAGCTCTGTCCTCTGGGAGAACGGAGCACTCCCATTTGGTGCTCCCATTTCCTGCTCCAGGGGATGCTCAGCTGCTTCCTTCAGGTCTTGATCTCTCCTGAGATCTCATGCTGTTCCTTGGGGGGGGGGGCATTCTCCTTCAATAATTCTGAATTCAGCTCCAGAGATGGGTGAGCAGGCAGGTTTTTCTTCAATCTTGGGAGAAGCCAAAGACTTGAGTTTAAATCCCAACTCYGCCACTCACTGTGACCTCAGGCATCAAAATTCCTGGTATAAAGGGGACATCATTTAAGGTAATCCAATTCATTGCTCCCCGGYGCCCTGACTACAGTTRTCCACAAGCCAGGCTTCAGCACCCTGCTCTTTGCCAGCCTGGCCCTGGGTCTTTGTGTTCTTTGGTGCCAGTGTTAACATAGAACCCTCCAAGTCTGAGTGTTTATGCTGGCCCAGACTGGAGAATGTTTTGAAATGATGAAGTTGCCAATAGCTTATGCCCCTGGCTAATATTTTATGAATGAATTACTGTCAAAGATCAGCCTGTCTGAACATCTTCCTGAAGACCAGCTGCTGGCGTGACAGGCTGTGCCTTCCAGATTGTTCCCTTTGAACCCAAGGTTGGGTCTGTCTGTGCTGGTCTCTGGGAGGGAACAAATATGCAGGTGGCTGAGTACGCATGTCTGGAAGTGACCTCTGTATTGTCCTCTGTGCATGGGCTGCACTCTTCACTGGATCTTGCGGTGACTGTGGATCTTTGGATTCGAGCACACCTGGCTTTGACTCRGAGTATGGTATTTGGTAGAGAAGTAGCCTTGGACAAGTCATCTGGTGTCTCTAAGCCTCACTTTCCTGTGTAGCAAGGAGGGGGGGGCAATTTTGGCCCTTTCTACAGGACCAGTTAACATCAGATGATATAGATAAAGTACTTGGGATAATGTCACATAATAGAGGCAAAATAGAAATGCTATCATTTTTATATTTTTAATGATACTGGTTACATAGTTAACACAGGTATAGGATGAAGACCTAATTCTGAAATAAGTAGATTTATTCTGAAGAGAAATTGATGAGGGRGAGGATAAGTTTAAAAAAAAAAAAAGAATTCCTTCTTAAGCCTGAGGCCACAGTGTGGCAGATTTAGGAGGCAAAAGTTGGTCCTTGCATGTGTCCAGACAGTCTATTGCAGTTCTCAACCTATGGGTCACAGCCCCTTTGGGGTGGGGGGTGTCACATATCAGATATCCTGCATATCAGAAATTTACATTATATTTCATAGCAGTAGCAAAATTACAGTTCAGACGTAGCAATGAAATAGTTTTATGGTTGGGCGTCAGCACACTAAGAGGAACTGTCTTAACGGAAGATYGAGGACACTAGGAGGGTTGAGCACAGCTGGTCTAGAGCGTGTCACTATAGATTGCTCACCTGCAYAGTGGGCTCAGAAGTCCTGCATGAGAGACCAGAATTCTGAGTTCCCAGCAGACTCCCTTCAGTACGCAAATGCCTGGAATSCTCRATAGCASGAATGAGGGCAGTTGCTGATACAGACACCTGGGGCTTTCCAACTTGATACCGTCATGTCTAGTTTGGATACAGGGCTATCCACCAAAAGGACCTTGCGCAGGTGACACATTGTTCAGCTCACATGCGCAAGGAACCAGCCAGCATGGCACCCCAGCTGTGGAGTGTGCACATCACTTTGAAGGCGGAAGGAACTGATCCAGGCTCATTATCTATCATCTAGTGGCCCACTAGCCTAAGCCAGACAAGAGGATCTGAGGGGGCTGTTCCCAACCATGTGGGATTTAATGGGGGAAAAGAAAATACTCAGAAACAGCTTCCATCAAGAAGCACACTGCCCTTGTAGAAGGAATCGGCTCCTCTCAGAGGTCAGTGGGAGTGGGGCGGAGGGAAATGAATTTGGAGGCCACTGCTTTCTATGCAGAACCCCTGCTTACATGGAACTGTCCCTGAGTATCTTGTCCCGTAATCTCAAACCCAATTGCCTAAGTGAGGATTCAATTCTAGGACCACTGGAGAAGGCCCTGGGCTTTCATTCGTGGTATCCTCAACATGAGTCACAACAGAGACCTGTTTATTCAAGAGAAACTCATTGGCTAATTCCAGCCCCTAGTACAGAGATGCATGGAAGACAACCCCTGCCTGTAGGGAGTTACAGTGTGCTGTAGATCTTCTAAAAGTTCATGGAGTGCTATATATCCTTCAAAAAGGGGAAATGAGATTGTACTCAGTTCTATGTGGGGGGTCACATTTTATGTAGTAATATAGTTCTGAGCATCCAAAACACTTTCAGATTTATTCCTTTTAAAGAGATTAGAAGGAAGGAGAGGGGAAACAGAATCCATGAGGGCCAGTCAAGTTGAGGCATGGCCATGTGAGGAGAGGTGCTGCATCGAGAGAGAAGTGGCTTCTTAACTCATTTCCCTCAGTCCCACCCCCACTGACCTCTGGGAAGAGACGATTCCTTCTACAGGGCAGTGGGCTACTTGACTGGAGTTGTTCCTGAGTATGAAGGCTCAGGAAGTAGGTCAGCTTAAGTCACATAAAAGTGAGAGAGTCACTGCCCCTCTACCCAACGGTGCTCCAGATACCTGACTCTGGGTTTTCCTGGGCAAATGGCTCCAAGAATCTTTTGAAAAATGTCCAGGTCATGGTGTTGCCTTCAGGGAATAGAATCCAGGCACAGGACAGAAGAGCCCACCAGCATATGCCAGAGGCCAGGCCTCTCATGAGGCCTATAGTGTAAGAGCTGAGAATTCCAAACTTGGACATCTTAACAGAACTATTATAAAGGTCTTTTGTCAAAGTAGGAAGGAGATATGTTTTAATGAACGGTTGTGACAGGAGTTGTTATTTTGAGCCACGTCTCCAAGAGGACTGTGTCACAGTTCCACAAGAGTTTGGGTAGCTTGCTGGACTTAGATACTAGCCCCTGAGATGCTACAGGGGACCAAATCTGGCTATTTTAGGTATTGGCCTAGGCATTGTTGGGCCTGGTGGGAGCCTCAGGCAGTGACAGCCCACAGATGAGCTGCAGATATTCAGGAAACCCTCCTGTGCGTTCTCACTGCTCAATTTGGTCAGAATGCTGAAGGAAGTCT
>BDUI01031135.1:7987-18338 GCA_002335545.1 Apodemus speciosus | reverse complement strand
GACTTATTCAAGTTAAGATTACCTCGATTCTTCTCAGAAGGGGAAGTAGGTACACCAAGAAAGGCAGGTTCAACATTCCTCCCTCCGAAAGAGAAGAAAAAAGAAGCCCACCACACCTCCCAACCCTCCTCTGGCCTCAGCTCTCTACTCCCACTAATGTTCAGGCCAGCCGAAGAGCTTGAGACCAGGTTGAAACTAGCCCTCATTCCTGGTTCTGCACACTCGCTCTCTGGGCTGCAGGCAAGCCTCGGCAGCACTGGCCATGCTGGGGAAGAAGAGCACAGGACAGGCTCTGAGGTAGTGGTGGAAGGTGGCAGGCTCACTGTCCACCATCTCTCCTCCTCCCCGCTGGGCATTTCACCCCTGCAACTAGCAAAACAAGAACTCCACTCCCGGAGCTCACTCCAGCAGCCCCCTCCCTCGGCCTTCCATCCCACGCTCCCCTCCAAGGGGCCCCCTTTGCAAGCTCCCCTCTCTGCTAAGCATCCACCACCTCCTCCTCTGCGACCCCAGCCCGAGGCAGGGCAGTAGTTGGCTGGGGCGGGGCTGCCCACCGCCGCAGGGAGGGGACAGTGGGACAGCCAGGGTCCGGGATGCACCCCTAACCTTTCGCTTGGGGGTGCCACCTCCGGCCTCATGAGGGCGCCACCCTCCTCCTCCACTCCCCGGGGGTGTGTCCCCGAGGTGGGGGGGCTCGCGAGGCCGGAGAGGTCGCCGAGGTCCCCTGCAAGGCCCCCTCCCGAGCGAGCCGCGAATGGTAGGCTCCACTCGGAGAGTGCCTGGCCCGGGAAGCGCACGGTGTCCTCTGCGCGCTGCTCGCCCGCCCGCCGGGGTCTTGCCGATCTCGGCTGCTCCTCCTCCTCCTCCCGTCCTCCTCCTCTTTTTCCTCCTCCTCCCCGCGCCGCCTCGCCACCGCCGCGGCTCGGGCTGGAGGCGCCGCTGTCATTCCTGCGCCGGAGGAGCCGGCGCTTGCCGGTGCCTGGGGGTCGGGGCGCGGGGATACCAGGGCCGCTGGGGTGACCCAACAGGTAGAGCCCGGGCCACGGCCGGCCACGCGCCCCCCGCGTGCATCATGCAGCTCTTTGTCACCTCTCTCGCCCCCAGGCCAAAATCCTGAGCATGATGGAAGACAATAAGCAGCTCGCACACCGCATCGATGGGGCGGTCCAGTCGGCCAGCCAGGAGGTGACCAACCTGCGAGCCGAACTCACGGCCACCAACCGGAGACTGGCGGAATTGAGCGGCGGAGGCGGCGGCCCCGGCTCGGGCCCGGGAGCTGCGACCAGCGCCTCGGCAGCAGCGGTGACGGTGGCTGACTCGGCAGTGGCGACCATGGAGAACCATCAGCACGGAGCTCAAGGTAGGGAGAGCCGGGCGCCCGGGGCGGGGACCCAGAGCGCGCTCACCGGTCCCGGTGGTGGCCGGGCCCGCGGTGTCCCCCACGCTCGCCGCGAGATGGCTTTGCATTGTGGTTAGTAACCCTTTTCCCTTGACGGTGTCAACCCGCTGCTTCCCGGTTTGGGAGTTCCATAGCGGCTGTCATTAACGCCAACCCGAGTGCAGTGTGCACGGTGGGTCACACGGTCACACTGGCCCCCGCCCGCTAAAGCTAGGCGCCGCTGGGCCGGTGCTTTTCAGGCAGTGGAAAGTGTCCTTTGGATGGCACACAGACCCCAGCGCCGCGGCAAACTTTTTGTGCCCTCTCCCTCACAGTCTGCACCCTACCCCCCACCCCCGCCCCAACTCTCTAGTTCCAAAGGCCTCTGAAATGATTCCCCATGGGGGACTCTGGGCTCTGCTGCCCAAGGGAAATAGACTTGTATGCACTTTTCTCCACGGACGCCAAGCCCCTTGGCTGGGTTGCATCTGGAGTTTATTTTCTCCAGGCTTGAGATGGTGCAGGCTGTGGTGTGGATGCTTAGGTCTGCAGGGAGTTTTATGTTTCCAGTAGCTCTACCGGGGAAGAGCGCTTCCCAGGGGGAAATCACTGACCTCAAAGGTTGATTGATGGCTGTCTGGAGAAGTGGGGGCTTGAAGGGTAGGTTGCTAGGAGCCCCTGTTTGAAGGACCCCCCTCTGCAGTTTAGATGAAGGGGGGAAGAAAAGACAGCTGGCCAGTGCTGACATTGAGAGATGACACTCCTGAAACCCCCAGCAAGGGTTAAAGGTRTGGAGTAAGGTGGTCTTGGCATGCGTGGTGTTCTCTGAGAGTTGGTAAGCAAAAGCCAAAGCAAGCTTTTCAGGACACCCCCTCCCTGCCCCAATCGCTTTTAAGAATCAATACCGCTGCTTATTCAAACCATTTGGATTGTAAACTAAAATCCTAAAGACAGGAGAGAGAAAGGGGGGGTTGGAGGGGGAACCCTCCAGTCCAAGAGGACCACTTGTATAAATATGTCACTTGGAGTGTACGGTAGCAATGTTCAGTGGTTCGGAATGATTTTTCTGGTTGTGCTATCTCAACAGCTCCTCCCGAGTGTTGAGAGAGTCTGATTTTACAACGGAGATGCCTTCACTGGCTGCATCCGTCTGTTTTGGCCTTACCTTCTTGGGAAGGTATGCGTTTGCTCCGTGAGACTCACAGCTTCAAGATCTGCCGTTTTGTGAATTCTAAGTCAGACCCTAAGTTGGTACTTCCGAAGCCTGTTGGAAGTCTTTAGGAACCCGGGATGCAATTTGGCCATGATGTAATGGTGAGACCGAGGTGGAGTGGCTCTGGGGTTTGCTACAAGGTTTCAAGGTTGGCATCTGGTTGTTCTCCTCAGCCATCTCTGGTTATGTCATTGTGTGAGAAAGAACCAGAGGTGAGAGAAGGAAAAAGCAGGCCGGCTGTAGGAGAATGCTTTGATTTTTGTAAGCAGAGAGTATTCTGACGGTTCAGAACTAGCTAAGGGCTGGCATTGGCTGAGAAGCAAGAGCCCTGAGTAGGGACACCGAATGGATATTCCCACCGTCCAGCCGGTCCTCAGACAGGGAAAAGTTATGTGGCTTTTCATCCGAGTGCTGGTTGCGCAGTGGACTGGGCATGTTCTGGAAGCCAGAGTGCCCTGCTGGTGTATTTCACTTGAAAATCGAAAGGCTGGTATCCTTATGACTAAGTGGTTGTAGAGGCGCAACAGGGGCTGTTTCTTTTCCTTTCTTCCTCCTAAGAGGCACATGCCTGCAGACATGGAAGTGGCTTTGGGATCACCCAGTTTCTTTAAACACACACACACACACACACACACGACCAGCAGCTCCCTGTGCACCTGCTGTGTGCCCATGTCCGTGGCTGGCAATGGGTAGGTAATAGGAGGACAGAGGAGGAGGGTCTTGGTTGTCCCTGTCTGTACCGCTGATGGTTTTCCAAACCCTTACGATGGACCCTTGGTGACTGCATAATCAGAAAGTGCGTTAATGGTTTTTAACTGGGCTCACCTGTGGGTCACATGTCTAGCTAAGTTAGTTTGACTTTATGCGGATGAAGCAGGTGGGGGGGGAAGAGACTTCCGAGTAAGCCCGCCTAGAGAGAGAGAGAGAGAGAGAGAGAGAGAGAGAGAGAGAGAGAGAGAGAGAGAGAGCAATTTAGTCTTTGTGAGGTTTTACCTTCATTTGTCCCCCTCCCTTTGGGGTCTCTAAACACTATTTTTCTAGAAGCCCTCAACAGAGCTGGTCTGTTACTGAGCTGGTTACTTCTTTTGCTGTGGCTTCTATTGTGTTCCTGAAGGGAGCCTTGAGTTGCTGTGAGCTAATTCTCAGGTATGACTGGCTGCCTTCCTCCAGTCCCTCCTGACATGGCACCAGAGAGATGCTGGGATGCTGGGATGCTGGGATGCTGGGATGCTGGGATGCTGGGATGCTGGGATGCTGGGATGCTGGAATGCTGGGATGCTGGGATGCTGGGATGCTGGGATGCTGGGATGCTGGGATGCTGGGATGCTGGGATGGAGTCTTGGGGCTTTCTGTTCTCCTGGCCTAGGGTTGCTCCTGTGATTTTAGTTTGCCTGCACTGGCACCATTCAGTGGGACCAGACCCTAAGAATACCTGGTGCAGTTAAGTTGTCAAACTGAGGTTTTGAATGCAATGAGTCTCTATCTTTCAAAATACAGCCACATAAGTCACTTTTAGCTAAAGTGCATTATGGACACATTAAGAGCATGCTAGTATGCCTTTAACAATATTACCACAAGTGATTTCAGGGAAATGCCACCTTTTATGTCCCGGCCCCCACCCCCAAGAGACTGTTAGATCCATTTTCAATTTTTTGAATTTCTTTTTTTTTCTTTTCTTTTTCTTTTTTGGAAATGAATAAAAGAAGTGAGCACAGAGCACGTCACGTCTTCGCTGGGCATTTTGTGGCAGGCGAGACTACGGGGTCGGTGCCACGTGATAAGGGACAAGGCGAGCTTGGGTTTTCCTAGAGGGTTAAGGCAGAGCATCGTTTAAACAAAATATCAACTGGCTGAGTACCCCCTGTGAGCGGGCATGGTTGCTATGTAACAGAATCTAGAAAGTGAACTGCTGGAAATCTGGGCTCTCGGCACTTCGCAGGATCTTCTTTCGGAATTTCTGTTGAAAGAGCTCTTGGCAGCGGGCCCATCGCCTCTCTCCTGTTGCAAGTGAGTTGGATAATCCTAAGGAGAACTGTAGGCCGGCCTCACCAAGGGCATCTGTGCCCGGGTGGCGCATTTCACAGCCCCGGAGGCCACCTCTTGGGCTGATGGGGTCACAACTGGTTTTGACAGGTGAACAGAAGGAGGCTTAGTTTAAAAAAAAAAAAGAAACAAAAACAAAAAAACAAAATACAGAGCTAAGCATTTGTTTCAGTTCATCTTGTTGTGGACAGGGGGTTCGTTTGAAGTAGCATTTCTAAAGCGTTTTCCTAGCGATACCCAGCTCTGGGAAAGCGTCTTTAAAAATGCTTGCTGTTCTTTGAAGGCAAAATATAGCGGTTTGCCTCTCTGAGAATGTTTTATCTGATGAATGACTAATATTAGATTCAATCGGCTGCTTTGCAGTGCATAGAGTAAAACAATTAAGAGCCATTACACCCAATTTAAATAGGTGTTAACTGTATAGAACACAAAATGCTTATACCCAGTAGAATGGATGTTCACTGCCAAGTTTATTGTTTATTTGGGGGGGTGTACCTGTGTGCAGGTGGATCAGGTGTTTTCCTCAGTTATTCCCTGCCTGTCTTCCGGTCTCCGCCCTCCCAGTGCTGGGATTACAAGCTTATTTTGCTGAGCTCAGCTTTTCTACCCTGGGTGGTAGGGATCTGAACTCCAGTGCTCAGACTTGTACAGGAAGCGCATTTTATTGGCTGCTCCCTCTCTCCTGCCCCCACTGGCAAGGTATACAAAGTATCTTCCTTAGGTGCCAGGGATAACGTCTGCTGCAGTCGTTAAAAGGGGGAGCTGGGAAGGATCAGGCTCCATGTGATAAATTTTCATAACCACACACAGATTGCATTGCCTTCTCCGGGCACTACAATAGACAGCTGCCCAAGTCCTAGCATCTCCTCTTTATAAAACGCTGAAAACTCTTTGGTAGAGTTTGCATTACCTTTGGAGTGGTGCGTGCAGGGACTCCACGGAGATGCTAGACACTGATCGCTCTGCAAAATAACTTCCGTCTTTTGGCACCACCTTTCCCGCTCATTCTGCTCCTGCTCCTGTTTTATCTGCTTTGAAACAGGGGATTTCCAAATGGCAGGCGGGGTGGAACCAGGCGTGTGGTAACATCTCCAAGGCCCCCCTCACTTTGCCTCCTCAGTGGGACGAAGCGCCGTGTCTTTGCCTAAGCCAGAAGGCGGGGCTTTACAGCTCCTCCTAGAAATTACTGCGTGGAGTCACCAAGAGATTGCTTACACATGAGGACGGCATGGTTGAAATTAGTTATTGATTGCCTATCATTTACTATCGTTCCACTGTCTTTAAAGATGCCGCGGGAGGGTCCCTGGAGTGGAGATTCTGGTTCGTTTCATACTACTATGTTTGTTTCCTGACTGTTTGCTTTCCAAAACTAGTTTGACGTCAATCAGAAGTCTTCATTGGCCTGATTTTCACACTAAGAGGACTAACTGAATATCACCTTGGCGTGAGGTGACCCTCCCCCCCCGCCCCCCGTAACTCCTCAATCCCAACGGCACCTTTTAGGGATCCCATAGGTCCTAATTTGTGACTTCTTAGCTGCCCGGGAGCATGTAGCAGATGGGCGTGGCAGGTGGGAATTGCTCACTGGAAGTCTGCCTACCCACCCTGTAAGTCATGTGGCGCACGGAAGGTCAAACTCAGGGTCTTGGACGCATTCGCTGGGTATTCTAGGTATTATCTGGTATTCGCTCCCATGCACAGGGCAATAGGGATGTCTCCATCCTTTGTCCCTTTCATCCCTCGACACCCATCGTATGGCTGACCTTAAGAGATGCCTTCTAATGCTAAGACTGGTTAGCAGCCCAAGTCAGGGGACATACTTACCGTGTGGCTAATTTCCATTGTCAATTTGGCATGTCCCCGGAGAAGGAACCTCATTTGGTGAATTACTTCCATGGAATTGGTCTGTGGGCATGTCTGGGGGCTGGGGGCATTTGCTTGATTGAGAATTGACCTACGAGAGGCCAGCCCACCTTGGGCGGTACCAACCCTAGGCTGCATTATAAAGAGAGTTGAACATGAGCCCGGAAGCAAGCCAGTTAGCAGCATCACTCCCTGATCTCTGCATCAGTTCCTGCCTCTAGGTCCCTGCCTTGCTCTTCTGCCCTGGCTTCCCTTGATATAAACTGTAATCCATAGACAAATAAACTTCCCTCTCTAAGTTACTTTTGGTCAGTGTCTTACCAGAGCAACAGAGATGGGAGTGAGGGCGTTTACTCTAATCCCATATCTTTAAGACCAAACCATTGAAAAGTTCCTAGCAGTAAATTCTCCCCCAACTCTGTCTGTGTGTGTATGTGTGTGTGTGTGTGTGTGAATACATAGTTGCATGCGTGTGCATATGTATGTACCACCATATTTTCAACTTTAAAGATCTTTAAACATAAAAGACTCAAAA
Organism: Apodemus speciosus; assembly: GCA_002335545.1. Lineage (NCBI taxonomy): Eukaryota > Metazoa > Chordata > Mammalia > Rodentia > Muridae > Apodemus > Apodemus speciosus. Next base: position 11,306 of record BDUI01031135.1, on the reverse strand, counting down.
ATTAAGCTATGCCAAGTATGATTCAGCATTGATTACACTTGATGGGAAGTTCCAACAACCCAAGTGGACTAGAAGGACACATACATCGGCTGAGGTCAGAGTTCAAAGGACACAAATCCATCACCTCTTTCCATTCTTGAGGCTGCAAGAGCCTAGTCCCATGGCGAGCCGTGCGTGCTCTGGACTGGTCTACTTGAACTCTGGTCCTTGGCTCCACATGCATACACATGCTAGTGTGTACATGCACACACATGCTAGCGTGTACATGCACACACATGCTTGCGTGTACATGCACAGGTCACATAGATCAAACAAGATGGGAACTCATTGTGTCTGGCAGGTCCAGGGAGCTGGGTGTTAAGTGATCTTTCAAATACAAATTAGCCCATATTGTTTGGGGATATCAGGGCAAGTGACATCTGGGCTATGACACAGGTGCCACCAGGACATCTCAGCATGTCGATGCCCCAAGGTGCAGGGAAGCAGGTTCAGGTAGAACCCCTTAAGAAGAGACAGCTTCCCTGAAGCTACAGGGTGGCCATCCACAGCGGCAGAGTACATTCCCACAGATCCAAACTACCGTCCCTGCACTCCCTAGCTGGGAGCCCCTCTAACCTAGAAGCTGCCGGAAGCCCTGGGCTCGCGATGCTTCTGCCCTGCGAGGCTGCACGACGAGACACGACCGGTCTCGCTCATTTGATGAACCTCAGATCCGAGCGAGCTGTTGCTCTGCGGGTCTTCCTGCCTCCCCCTCAGAATCCGCAGCCTCCGCAGACATGAAAGAAGCTCTGTGGAGTCTGACTTGAGTTTGGCAGCAGCAACTGTTCGAGCAGGGGGGCTTCTGTGTCAGAGGAAATCATTGGTTCTAAATTGATTCTGGTGGCTTTGGCGAGGCGGTGCTAGACCGCCGCCTGGTCGGGCTCCTGAAAAGCCCTTGACCCCTTTCCCCTCTGATCCATGGGGACCCTCACCCTGGAGTTTATAACAGGCTTCTGTTATCCTTATAGACGGTACCATCAGGCCGAAGGACAGAGATCAGTTGTAAAGGGGATGTCCTGCTCACTCTCCAGCCCTTGTCCCCTTCTATCCAAGCGCACGCTTAGAGACCCATGTAGAGAGGGCAAGGCCTTCCTCTTTCAATATGGCCTCGGGTGTACAAATGTTTGAGGTGCATGAGTCTACCACATACTAGGCCAACATTAAGCCAACAGGCCCTCTTGCTACTCAGGCCGGGGCGTCCTCCCTGGATGCCACTTCAGCAGGACGCGTCCTTAGAGTGGCTCTACTGAGATGCCCTGGAGCTCCAGAGGAGCATCCTCTCTCTGCTGGTGGTACCTAAGGTTGGTACCGCCAACCTTCCCTCTCCCGGAGGAAGGGAGGCTGGCAAGGGGAGGCAGCTGGGGCTGCCTGTGAGCCTCGTGGCCCCAAGGTCAGCAATGGAGGGAAAGTCTAGGAACTTGGGTTTGGGACTTCTGAATCCTTAGGCTGTGTGTGCTTTCTTTATCTTGGGAAGGAATGTTCTGAGCAGAACTGGAATTTGGGGGTACTCTTACTCTCCTTCCAATCAGAACCTCCTTTCCCCCAGCTTCTCCCTCTATGGCCTCAGGAACTTTCCACAGCCCCCCCCAAAATGCTCCACATTGGACCAATCAAGTTCTCACAGACCACTGCTCCGGGGTCCACATCTGCAGAGCCATCATCTGGTCATGACCGCTCCTTGTCACTGGGCCTTTCTGTGCATTGTAGGGTTAGCTCTATCCTCTCCACACCCCAGCTGTGACAACCAAAAATGTCCCCAGAAGTTGCCACATGTCTCTTTGGGTCAAAATTATCTCCAGATGTGACCTCAGGTGAGGGTCCTCTCAGATTCACAGTGTCTAGGAGGACAACCGCTTTGTCTGTTACCTCCTGGTTCCTAGAACTCTGCCTGACACACAGAAGAGCTCAGTAAATATATGTTGGATGAATGGATGGGTGGATGGAGGGATGGTGGGTAGGAAGATGGATGGATAAGCAGGTATATGGATGGATGGATGGATGGATGGATGGATTGAAGGTTGAGTGGATAGACAATGGATGAATTAGTGATTAAGTCAGCTGAATGAATAGATACTTTGGTAAGAGAACAGATGGGTGGATGGATGAATGGGTGGATGGATAGAAGGAAGAAAAGATGGATGGATTGATGGATGGATGGATAGATGGATGGATGGATGGACGGACGGACGGACGGATGGATGGATGGATGGATGGATTAATGGATTGACAGGCAGATGGCTAGATGGGTGGGAAGATGGATGGCTAGGTGAATGGGTGAGTGAAGGTATGGACAGATGGACAGACAGTACTGACCTGCAGATGTGTGGGATTAGCCTACTCGTTACCTAAACATCCTGATGCTCGTTGGTTAATGGTGGGTTCTTTTTACCCGAGTGCTTATATATCACATCGTAAGTGCAGCTCTGAGCCCTTTATCCGTAAGTCTCCATTCATCCTTTAAAGCACCGCGTGAAGGGGCTGTGGAGATGACTCAGTCAGCAAAGTGCTTGCTGTGTATGCACAAGAACCTGAATTGGTTCCCTACAAACCATGCAGAAAATCAGGCTTAGTCGCCAACACCTGACAGTCAGCACCGAATGAGGCGGAGATAGGAGGCTCCCTGGGGCTGCTGGACAAGCCTAGAAGAATCGATGAGCTTCTAATCCAGTGAGAGACCCTGTCTCAGCAACAAACAAAACTAGTGAGGTGAAGTGGAGGGCAGTTGAGGAAGACACCTAACGTGGACCTCTGGACTCTACCTGCAAACACACACACACACACACACACATGCACACACACATGCACACACACATGCACACACACATGCACATACACGCACACACATCAAGCAGACACACCACATACATACTCACACACACCAGACACACCACACACATACTCACTCACACACACCAGACACACCACACACATGCATACACATCAAGCAGACACACCACATGCACACACTTACTCACACACATACCTCCCAGCGTGCACACACACAGACACTCACCACACACACATATTCTCACACCACACATGCCCGTGTGCACACACACATATACCACACACATACACATATGCACACACACAAASCACACATGTACACACGTGTGTTCGCATACATCAAGCCGACACACCACACACTCACACACACATGCYCACATACATTCACACACACCAAGCAGACACACCACATGCACACACTCACTCACACACATACTCATGCCTCACAGCACACACACAGACACTCACATCACATACACACATATTATCACAC
>BDUI01031133.1:19286-31025 GCA_002335545.1 Apodemus speciosus | reverse complement strand
GCTTGGCTGCACATGTTCGCAGGCGGCACCCTTCCGCATTCAGTGGGGGACTGTGGAACGGCAGGGCACGGGTTTGATTCTCGCCGCAGCCGGTATTGGTATTCCTCGCAGCTTTCTCTTCTCTTACTATAGTTTTTATTCCGCTCTCTATAAATGTTTAATCTCCCATTTTCACCTCAGTGGGATGTTTGCCTCAAAACCCGTGCGGTGATGAGTCCCTGGGATGTGACTGTCATGAYGATGCTGAATCGTGCCGTGACAGCCAAGAGCCTCCATCCTGAAAGTTCGAGGCCACCGCTGTTGGCTGGCAGTCATCTGAACTCGTGTCCAGACAGGCAGTGTCCTTTCTGTTCACATAATTCTTCTGAGCCATCTGCAACAAAAGGCAGGAAGACAGTCGAACTGGGCGGACAGTAAGGTCACGTTAGCATCAGTGGTGAGACATCCAAGCCTGCTTAGGAGAGGAAGTTCCTTCCCTGCCCCCGCCCCATAGGCGCCCTCCAGGGCAGAGCCTGGATGTCACCTCCCCAGGGAGCTTTGCCTCCCTGTTTTCTGCTTTTCCCACTGGTGCTTCATACACTRATCTATATCCTCRGATTTTAAGATTTGAATGGTATTTCTTTCTCTTTGAMAGAAGGGAAATTGGCTTTCTTGTGGWTTCCCCTTCCTTCTCCACTTTGATCCGTAAACACACATTCGTACATGCTGCTGCTGAAGTTGGTCACTTGCTCTTCTGGAGCGCTAGCYGCTGCCCACGTGTGTCTTACATTGACGCAGGTCTGTAAACACTTTTTTACACAGCTGTTTAGCAGTGTGAGCAGCCACAGTGAAGGACCTTACTAAGTCCTCAAAGTTCACAGAGAATGACACGGATGTCAGCATCAAGGAATTCTCATCGTAAAGCTGAACAAGACCCGCTCCACTTCGTGAAGATGCGAGGAAGGAACTTTTTCTTACATTTCTTTATATTCGTTTAGACTTTGAAAAACATTCTCATAGCATGATACACCGATCTCGTAAACATTCTAATCTCATAGCATGATACACCGATCTCATAAACATTCTAAGTGTCTTTTTTTTTTTTTAACTTTCATTTTTAACTGGATAATTACATTGGCCTCAGAATTCTAGATTTAAAACTATATTCTATCAGGACAAGCAACCTCACTGTCTGTATTTCCTGCTCCGTTAGAACCCGCGCGTGCTGCAGTAGATTCTCAGGTTGGTCTGCCTCTCTCAGACTTTTTTTTTGTGTCTTTGTTGATTTTCTTTCTCTCTTGACCTCTGAGGTGCTCTCGTCTGCTGGGCTAGGTTCCTTAGCTTGGCTTAGTTCTGTCACTGGAAGCTTTCCCCTTGAGGTTTTTTTGCTTGTTTGCTCCCTGAGTTGTGGAATCTGCCCCTGAGAACTTTGTGCTGAGCAATTGCTAGGACGTTCAGTCTGAACGCCAGTTCCCTCCTTTGGGGAAGTTTTCATATTTCTTTGACTTTCTTCATTCTTCTTTTGTTTGCCTGCAGGATTTAGTTTTATTTGTTCAGTGGTCTTACAGAAAGAAAGAAGAAAGAAAGAAAGAAAGAAAGAAAGAAAGAAAGAAAGAAAGAAAGAAAGAAAGAAAAAGAAAGAAAGTTATTAGTTGCACCTCTTGATCTTAATGCTGTTCTGTGCAAGCAAGCGGCATTCTTGAGTTTATTTTCTACATCACTAGCYGGATGGAATTTTTGTTGTTTTGTTTTGCATCTCTACATTATTCTGTTTTTACAATTTGTATTTAGCAATCCGATTTAATTTCTARTAACCCCTTTGTATTGTTTTATTTCTCCTTTAAGAATAAAGTCTTGTTCCTCTTACGTGGATATAGCATCTTAAATCCTTCCAAGCWTATTGATTCAAAGTACGCGGCATAGMGATTGTTTTCCTGGGGCCTTGTGCATCTCCAGCATTGATCCTGTTGGGTTTTGACATTTTCTTTTAGGAGCCAGGGTGATGCTTCCCCCTCTCGCCCCAACCCTGGGACTTTCACAGACCTGTTTGCTTTGGGTAGGAGAGCAAAAGAAGATTGTATAAGGATTGGACCCTCTGGACTGCTGACAAAAGCGAGAGTTACAAAGACATGAAGGCCAGAGGTGCCCTTCCAGTTCAAGCCTTTCCATCTGTCTGTGTCCTGTGTACAGAGTGACCTGCTGGCCTTTCCCGCTTTGGGAGCCTAGTACGWGWTCTTCAGAGAAGCCCAGTCTTACCAACAGCCTCRGGATAGACAGACTGTCCCCCGCCCAGGCCTTTGCAAGTACTCCTCGTGCTGCTTTGGTCTTTTCCATCCCCTCTTCCCCAGCACTGTGTTAGCTTCTGAGGCTCTCAGTTTCTGCAGGAGGCTGCCCTGCACCTTTGTTCTTTGGGATTTAGTTTTTCCCCAATGTTTTCTCTACCAGTCCAGTTGCATTTGCTGTACATTCTAGGAGGTGATTTAATTTTATTGCTGGTTGCCTTCCTAAGCATAACTCTGCCCTGTTGCCCCAGCCCCTCCTCATTTCAGATGGCATCCGCACAAGACAGTTGGTGACTCACATGTCCRCACTGGATCCTGAACCAGTGTGGTCAGAAATACTAAACTTGATTTCAGAACTGATCAGCCTTAGCGTCTAGCGTTAAGAATTGCTCGCTGAAGCTGTTTTGAGCTGGCTGTAACTTACCTATCTACCCTGCYAGGATTGGGTCTGCCAACTTTTTTTTTTCCCAGCATCAAAGTTTCATAAAATAGAATATAGCATTAACAGCCCTGAGTCCGAAATTTCGCTTGGCACTGCCCTCAGGCTTGAGAGGAAACTTTTTAAGCAGGAGCCTCTTGTCTGTCTTAAACAACAGCAATTCCAGTGGCCGTCAGAAGATGGGTTTTAAAGAATTTCTTCTGTTTGGAGAAGCCCATTTTCCTTTGTCTTATTTAGACTGACTCGGTTCCTTGCCCATGCGTTGTGTCTCCAGCAGTCTTGTTTGCCTATGCCCTTGGCATGTGGAAAAAACACGGCTCTATCTCTCACTTGCCGTTAGCTGAGCTCATTAGTGAGGCTCRCTGCCTCTCACAGTGGCCACTGTGGGCTTTCTAGCCACTCTCCTAGGGAACACCGAAAAGGCAAAGAACTTGAAGATCTTTGTCTCCAGTGCCTGYGTAGCCCAGAATAGTCCAGCCAGAGCAGGAGGGCGGTGTCCTTTCCTGGGCTTTGAGGAAGAATGAGGCTGTTGTTAATGTTACCTGCTGCAGATTTTATCATGGGCCTGTAAACGTCACCAACGCTRGTTTTCACTTGACCGCAAACAGAAGTATAGGCTACCTGAGCCTTCTTTCTCCCCCTCCCCCCATTTCTTCACATTCCTCCTTAGCCTTATTCTTCTTAAAGGCACGTAGGGAACTGTCCCCTCGGTGGGTGGGAAGTGTCCGGTTATGCTTGATCTGTGAGGCCCAGGCTTTTCTCCCTTCTCTAGCCGTCGTCATGAGWAACGGTGACTTTCCTTCCATCCTTTGTCTTAACTGTCATGAAAATGTAGCGGTTGTTGAAACCAGGCACGGTCACTTTGAATGTGATTTCTACATCTGTGCCCTTTGCAGAGTCAGTATTAACTGATCTTTATAGCCYGAAGTCACAGAGCGGATTATTCTGCAGCRCGCCATGCAGTCTGCAGAGGGTATTTACAGACAGCAGCTTCAAAGGGTGCCTTTAACTGTAGGGAATTCAATGGGTCTGTTTTAGAAGCCTTGTGTGAATTTGTAAACCATGTACTTTTCACCTTTGGGAGGAATTCTAACACACAAACATACACACACACACAAATATATTTAAACTTTGACAAGTGAAACACATTTGATAAGAAAGCATTAACTATTTTTCTCATTAAACACATGGCCTAAGATCATACTATAAGAAAATATATTTTAAGAGGAMATTATTTTTAAAATTCTGACTGTCTCACTCTTAAATGATTTCATATCATACTGTTTAAGTGTGAAAGGAATATTAAATAATTAAAATGTTCTAGTTTTTAAAWTTTCAATAATTCACTTTATCCAAGCATGACCAAAAACATATTTATTTTTGCATACTTTAGGATTTGGCAGGACTCTCAAAAGCCTTTGGATGTCAGAAAGCAAATGTTTTTATACTGTTTCAGAACAGGCAAAATGATAACACATGACATACTAGTCAATAATTAACAAACACAATTGACACGCTGATTTAACATAGGTTTTATTGGTAATCCAAAATGTGTCTGGTACTAGCCAAATACTTTAAGAATTACTTTCTGGACTGGCTAGATGGCTAGGCGGGTCTAGAAAGTCTGGTGACCATGCAGGCCTGACACCTGGCATTCAGTACCTCAAGTTGTGCCTAAGAGTTGTCCTCTCTCTGGCTTTCCTTGGATACTCTGGCATGGCCACGCCTCTTCCACACTTCCACACTTGTCATACACACRGTAGTAATAAATAGAGCTTATAAATGACTCTAAATTATTCTGCTTTTAAATTAACAACTAACTTGGATATTTGKCACTTTCTCTTAGGGGGTTAGTTATCTTAATGAGAACTTCTAAGTTCTACTGAGCAGTCTAAGTTCATGAYTTTTCAGGCCAGAAGCCCCAAGCCACAGCTGCATGGCATTGAGCTAAGAGTTGATTAAATGAGAATCGTGCTTGTCACTTTTGTGAGGGCATATTATATAATTTAGGAGATTTTTTTCTTTATCTAAATTAGAAACATTATCCTGAGATTTCTAAATATCTGACATCTGCAAATACCTTTGTTGGTGACTAATACTTGTAAGGACAGHGTCATTCCAATGCGAATAAATGGGAGATTGAAAATGTTGCATGCTTTTCCTACCTCTAAATATTTTTAGCTGTTTCTGAAAATTGCATGTAAGTTTGTTTTACATTCAAATTTGTGATTTGGGGAAATATGATCATTTTGAGGTTTGTAAAGATTACAACTCGAACTATAAACATTAGATCCCCCTTGCCAGTCTTTTTACTCTTTGATGTAATGTTTCCATGTTGCCNAGCTCCGAAGCCAATTTCCCCATCAAGGGAAAGCCAAGAACCACTGTACTTCTTACTTTCCTATAGACATGTCTCCTGCCCTCGGTCCTCCTCCGTGATCCAGGCCGGCACCACTGCTGGTCTACATTACCAAGTGCCCCCTTAACGTTCTCTCTAGTTTTCTCAACTCTCCCTTTCTGAGACATTCTCCAATGCCCATTGAGTGTTGTGTTGGAAGTGACATTTTATTTTGTTGTTCAAAACCGTTACGTGGCTTCCTTTGTATTTAAGGCAAAACTGTACAAAGCCCAGCAGAACTGCTGCCAGGCAGCCCGCCAGCTCCCTGCCTTCCCAGGCTGCCCTTGCCCAAGTCCTTACACCAGCCATTTGCATGACAAACTCTGTTGGTCCAGGAGGCTTCTGCTTAGCATATGGAGCCCTTCTCTTCCGATGTGTGACTCCCCAGCGACAGAGGAGTAGCCACTGTAAAACCAAGATGACTGCAGGTTGGAGTCAGAGCTATGTCTAAGGAGGTCTAAGGCCATGAGACTCACTGGTAGGGGCTGTGCACAGAACCAAAGATGATAATCCAGATATTTTTCATCACATGAAGCTTTCTGAGGACAAAACTTCTACAAGCTGTGGACTCGTTTAGATTTCGGGTGCTCTTAAAAGCCCCACATTAACCTGGGCCCAGCTCTTGCCCAGTGCCCAGGATGCGTGTGGCCAGCTTCCTCCCGGGCTGATGCCGTCTAGAGCGCAAAGAGCACGGAGTTCAAGGGCAGTGCAGCAGACAGATGTCAGGTCCCCGGCTGTAGCTGTCCCGCTCGGCCACTGTTTCTTGTCTCAGAGCCTGTCCACAGGAAACTGCAAAAGCAGAGCCTTCCACCAAGACTGACACCTGCGGCCCTTGTGACTTTTCTGGTGACCATTGATTTATTTTATTTTATTTTTTTTATGTCCTAGATAGCAAAGTATCAAGCCTGGCATTGGAATGTGGCTTTCGTTATTAGCGCCTAGGGTATAATCTAAGGTCAGGGCGAGGCCATACAGATAAATTCTGGTTTGACACGAGTAAAAGGGAGTGTTTGCCCCTTTATTTTTGTTGCCAAATCCTGTCCTAATTCTGGATTTAAGAAAAGACTTGTTATAACAGGCCCTTTCCACTCTAGCACATTGAATCCAGTGGGTGCTTGTAGGCCTTCCTTGCCTTTGACAGAGCAATGATACATTGTTTTCTTCCATGTAGGATTTTTTGAAAGCATCGACTATAAAAGTATTTGCCTGCCAATGCTCACTGGCTTTATTTTCCTTCCCTCTTTTTCTAGGACTATGACAGCTTTTTTGAATCGAAGGAAAGCAACACAGTCTTTTCATTCTTAGGCCTGAAGCCACGGCCAGCGTCCACGGTAGGTTAACCTTGTGTATTCAGGGTAGGCTGACCCTCTGCACTGGGCTTCCGCACCCGTGGTAGGTAAACCCTCTCTGTACTCTCGCCTCAGAGTTCACCGTGCTGGAGTAGACCTCAGGGACTGAGGTTGAGTGGGTGAGAGAGAGGCCTGTATATCCACCCTGCTGAACTTTCAGTCTGTCCGGGAAATATAGGCTGCAGTGTTACACTCAAATTTTTTAACTTCTTTGAAGAGGAATTTAAGGTAGTAAAATAAGTAGTTAATTTTTATTTAAATTATAAATTCACATTATACATTACCCCTGTGTCTGTACCTTTCACATTTATGATTTGTTTGGTCACAGATTGAAAATATTTGGGGAAAATAATCACATCTCTACTGATCATGCACAGCCTTCTCCTGTCCTTATTTCTGTGTTTGTTTTTTGAGACATGGTTTCTCTGTGTCATCCTGGCTGTCCTACACTTTCTTAGACCAGAATAGCCTGGAACTCAGAGATCCACCAGCCTCTGTGTCCTGAATGCTGGGATTAAAGGCATTCGCCACCAAGCCTGGCTTCTCTTCTTCTGAGACGGTACCTTTCTGTGTCTGTCTTAGAACTTTCTATTGGGCTAGCCTTGAACTCACAGAGATCCTCCTTGCCTTTGCCAAGCACTGGGCTTTCCTGTCCTTATTTCTTAAGTAAGACAGCATAACACCTGTTTGCATAGACGTCTTGTTTAAAGCATCTCAGTCACCAGGAGATGCTTTGAGCCATGTTGGGGCAGGGAGCCTGGRCACAGAAGTGCAGGTGCTGTGTACAGGAGAAACGAGAGAATCCTGGGGCCCCGGCGAGGACTTGGCATGGATTCCCCCACAGATGCCAAGGGGCAGCAACTTTCTGAAATGCCAGAAGCAGAGCCACACTTGAGAGACCTCTCTAGAATCAGACGTGAAAGAGATGTCGCACTTCCTAATCCAGTCTGAATATTATTAAAAACCTCTTTATCAAGTCATAGCTTTTGGAAAATGTGAAGAACCTAAGTCAGTTTTTTGCAAAGACTTGTAAAGAGCCATATAAAGCACAAAATTTACTTTAAAAATAAAAAGATACGTATAAAGTAAGTTAATAGCTCAGTTATTTCATTTTAAAAAGACTGGTTTTGTGACTAGAAAAGTAAGCTAGACTTATTTTTTTTAAATTGTCAAGAAGTAAATATGTGTAAAGTAGAATATTAAAATCACTACCCAGAGCCAACAACGTTGCCACTTTTCCAGTGTGCCGTACAATCCTCATATACATAGTAATCGAGGCTTGGCGCAAGCTCAAGTTGGGGCTGAATTCTAAGTGTCTACTTGAATGCAGCGGAACCTGCAGTGCATTCTGGAAACTCTGTCTACGTAGCAGGTCCTTTGAAGCTGCTGGGGACAGGGACCATCTGAAGCCCCGTGGAGGGCAGAGGCTTTCAGTAACAGGATCCCAGCATCAGCACCTGCAGCCGAGCCCGCCGTGCAACACATCCGGCAAGCCTGCAGATGGCCTGTGGGTGGTTCCTCTGCACAGGGTTTTTAGCAGAGGCACACCCACACAGAAAGTATTTACAGGTTTTTCAAACTATTTTTATACAAGTCAGACATTTGAATATTTGTTAGGAAAATTAGTATTGTATAAAATATTTCACCCAAAGATATGAAACAATCCAGATTTGTCTTCAGAGAACTGGGGGGATGGGGCAGCGTGTGGTGGGGAAAGCCTGGGGCAAGGATTACCTCACAGAGGCTGTGTCCAAACCTCGTAGAAAATACTGTGCGCACAGCACCTCTGTTCTTATTTTCTGCAAAGGCACAGATTCTTTAGAGATTTCAGCAGGCTGGTATGGAAATTTTTGCTTCTAGGTCACTATGATAAGGGAGTGATTTTCAGAATCCATGATGGCTGATTGCACCGCACACTCTTTGACCATATTTGGAGCAAATTGCAGTAGCTTCTTGGTGATACTTGTTTAATTGGGTCATGGGGACAGACAGAGTGGCACTTGGACAATACGGGTGGCGATGCGGTTGAATGATGTGGCCATTCTGATGATGTCATCCATCCAGGATCACCCTTAACTAGCACCTCTTCATGCTCCTGAGAGGTCACAGCCACCTACTGTGAGCTAGTAGCACAGCAGTGTTCAAAGGAGACTTCGTGGCTACTGAAAAATGGAGCTTCTGTTTGCAGGTTGGGTGGGTCTGACTGAAGTCGAGGCTCTGGCTTAACAGCCGGACTCGCTCCTATCAGTAATAGGGTGTCATTATAAAATCCCTCATATCTGTTCCTGACATTAAACACACACACACACACACACACACACACACACACACACACACACACACACACACACACACACACACACACAAAAGAAGCCACTGCCAAAGGCGAGTGTTCTTGTAGATGTAGTATAATAACTGCCTTTCCCCTGCTCTGTTCAATAGGCGGAGCCCTAGAGGTAAAGAGCAGAAGGTGACGAAGTTGAAGTTGCGTTTTTTTGGAGCATCCCCTGGGACTCAGCACTCACCTGCTTACCTGATGCATCACTGTGACAAAGCCACACAAACAATCAGTTACTTCGCTTGACCTGGAGAAGGTGTCTTTGGAGGACATAGGCATAATGGGGACTGCATGATTGCTCTGAGCCAATCAGGACGGTGGTGGTGGATTCTCTTATTTTCTGATTCGTCTGCAGTTGCCTCGCTCACCTGAAAGTACTCTCCCCCCCCCCAGACACCCCCATCCCTGTGACGGGTCAGCTTCCTTAACGACTGACAGATAATTGGGCGGCACCATCAGGGAGAAAGCGTTGGACCTGCCCCGTGTTTTATTAGAAACTGGTCCTGCAGAAACCCATTCCTCTCTAAGCTACCCGCCTCCCATCCCAGAAACCATTTTGCCAGGATGGTAACATCATTGAATCCGAAAGAAGAAAGCAGTGCCAGGTGACAAGGGACTCTGAGGGTTCTTGTTGTAGAGTCGCAAATGTCACCACTCTGGTACTTTGTAATAACACCTGCTGGAAAAGTGAGATGCTCGTAACTCATTCTGTGATGGAAACCCTCACCYCTGTAAATTCTCCAGGTTTCCAGGTGCTTCCAAACCCACCATTGCAATATCAAATGGTCACGGCCACGCTACGGGGCAGAAAAGGATTGCTGTTTTGGAAAATGTCTCCTTCTTTACCTCTTGCAAGGGGGAAGTTTCACTATATGCATACGACTACTTGAGAGATGTATTTTAAGAAGTGCACCGCTTACATATAGTAAGTTAATAGAGTTTGCTGTCAGTAAGCACAGGCGTTTGCAGCTCTTGTAGCTTGCTTATACACACATGCACATATATTTTTAAATGCAGCTCCCCAAAGTAACAGCTGCTTGTTCTATTTTGTGAAGGGAATATATTTTTGGAGAAAGAAAATGCTTGGTTAGATATATTTTGTGAGCCATTGGCGCCAGCCCTGCTGGGGCTGGGGCTGGGGCTGGGGCTGGGGCTGGGGCTGGGGCTCAGTGGTAGGACATCTGCAGAGCACACACAGGTTCTACACTCAGCTCCAGTACACTGGAAAGGAAAAGGAGACACCAAGATTGCTGCCTAGTGTGACTTCCCTTGTCACCGCCTTCGTCTCTACTTTCCTAGTTCGTATTTCAGACACTTCCCAGCCTTAGGGTTTTCAGAATAACACAGACACACACTCTTGCTTGATCTAGGAGCACAAGTGGGATTTCAGAGCAGCACAGACAGGAAGGGATTGTCTAGAGCATGGTACTGAACGGTCCTCAGGAAGCAAAGTCCCCGATCCCTCAGGGTGAACACTGGAGTCTCATATCACCGGAGAAGAGATTAACTTTCCTGTATCCTGACATATTTAGAGTTAATTTCACACCTAGGGATAATCTTGACTAGGATAAAGGGCTGACTGAAATCTCCTAGCCCTACTGGCTTGATGCTGGGCCTTTTGCTCTGATTCTGAGAAAGAAATGTTTGAGAAATTAAAAGATGAAACAGGTGCCCTCTCTGCCACCCCACCCCCACCCCAAGCTTTGCTACCGGGCTGTTCTGCGGTTTGTTTTAATGCTGACGCTGAGATCTTGTTGCGGTCCTGTGGCAACAAGGAGAGAGGAGGACAGCTTTCTTTATGAATGGACCAAATGATTGATGCCCAATTTTCCTTCCGAGGAAAGGTGGCCGGGGTGTGGGTATTAGTGGCTAGTTGGTATTAAGCAAGATCCAGGTAAAATTCCACTTGATAAATCCCAGGGAGTTTCCAGAGTTTTGTGTTTTGTGTTTTGTTTTGTTGTTCCTCCTCCAACTGGATATTGTGCTTGAATTTGTGAGTCTTTTGACAAGACACATTTCCCTTTAAAATAGAGCAAATTTTAAATTGTCTTGTGGAATCAACCCAGGTTACGTTGATCTACACTTACGTCGAGTCTACTCTTGCCAGTGAGTGCCAAGAACCAATTTGGCAAAGTGAAGTCTTAGCGTGTTTTGGATTGTAGGAGCAATAACCTTACAATGTTGAGGAGACAGAGAAAGCTACCAAGATTTGTCATCTATCTTTTCAATTGTCCATATCATACCTACTATGACTGTGTTTAACACACTGAATAGATGGTGTTCTTAGAATCGCTGTCACAGTTGCATATCATCTCCTTGCCATGATCCTTCTGGGGAACATTGGGGAGTCAGCCAAGAAAAATGAGATTAGAGGAAGTGACTTGTTTTAGTGACCAGAAGCCCAATCTGGAGTTGACCACAGTTCCCAGACAACAGTGTGCAGAGCATGCTGGTTCTTGTATGATTTCCAGTCTGCCCATCTGATTGACTTCTCTCCTTCCCCTGTTTCTGTTTGTTCTTGTTTGAGACAGTCTTGCTATGTAGACCTGGAACTCACGTCTGCTTCTGACTCCCAAATGCTAGGGTCACATGCTTGCTGAAATAGTGTTCTGATTCCCTTTAACTAGCTTGCCTTTAGAATGGCTCTCCACCATCTTCAGAGCCCAGGAAAGAAGTGCAGGCCCGGCTGGAATGCCAGCGGCTCTCAAGGCATAGTGYGGACATCCTGTTGGCTTGTGGGACAAAGGACCTGTGCTGATGACCAGGCGGTGCCGTTTGAATATTAGGTGAGCCTGAAAGGCCATCCTGCTAGGTGTCTGCAGACCCGAGGACAGTTTAGTTCGGGAAATACTTTGCCAGATTCTGGGGGTGTATTAAAATCAAAGAGGAGAAAAAGGAAATATTTTGCCCTTAGATGCTAATATATTTTAGGCTTTCTTTTTCTGCTTTATAAA
>BDUI01031117.1:11455-22974 GCA_002335545.1 Apodemus speciosus | reverse complement strand
CACACACACACACAAGCATACAGACTAAATACAATATGAGAAACAATAATAGTTTTAAGACTTACAATTTCTGCCCTTCCTAGAAGCATACATTTGATTTTTCATAAGTTTCTTCAAGAATCGGTTCCTCAAATGCCTCCCACAGTGCTTTAAGGAAGGCAGTGAAGGCAATGACACTACACTTATTCATCGTGAAGTCTGTATTAGTTTGGGTTTTTCATAGACATAAAAGCAATAAGATCTGCAAACAGATGTATGAAAAGGATGTGTTGAGGAAATCGACTCATGTAATTATAGTGACTAGGAAATTTCTCACTAGCCTATCCTCAAACACAGGTCTATATATCAGATCAGACACTGGGATGGTGTTACCATGGCTTGCCTCAAGTCTGAAAACCTTGGAACTCAAGATATTGAGGATAGAAACAAATTGAAAGGACAGGCCACTGGTATAAGTCCTCAAAAAGCAAGCYTACAGTGGTGATATTTTAGGTGTCAGAAGAAAAGCCTTGCAGAGCAATTTATATGGGAAAATTTAAATATTCATGATTATAGACTTTATGATTCTTCAGTTTGGATTATGGTTGATACAAATACATACCATGTAATACTGCTCAACAATAATCAGGAAAAAAAAAACAGTAACATGAATAAATGTCAACAATATTACAGTGTAAAAGAGACGCTTGACACATGTACACTGCATGATTCTGTTTACCAAAAAATTTTAGAATAGGCACAAATAACTTTTAGTGACAAAGAATGTGTCCTAAGGAGTATTTGTAAAGTGAATGTAAGAATTCTTCAGTTAGCTCTGTGTTGTAATGGAATTTTAGTAGAAAGTTAAATAAGTTATATGCATGTATCAAAATTTATTGAACTAAGCTTCTAAGATCTGTGTAAATTATGTATAAGCTATCACTTCTTTATTATTCTGRGTGGTAATTTTTAGAATGTTCCGTTATTGAAAGCAATCYCCTGTTAACAACCCAAGGTGATTCTGTATCAGTGGTTCATTGGCCTCTTTGAGGAGCGTTAACCTTCATGACAATGGAAGAGTCATTTGTCTACTTTGGAACTGAGATTCTAATAAAAAYAGAGCTGTTGAAACTACTCAGCGTGAGGTATGTGGAAGCACTAAGTAGATGGTACACAAACAAACAAAGCCTGTTCATTTCCACCCTCTAAATGCTGAACAAGTACCATAAACAAATGGAAATCTAAATTGGTAATACAACATGCATTCCTTTCATAAATGTCAAAACATTTTATCCATTTTAAATGTTTAATTCCAATCATATCATATGCATTTCTTGTCAAACAAAAATCTAGCCCTGTGAGTGACAAAGCCTTTACCTAACACATATGAAGCCCTGTGTTTGTTCTTCTGCACAAGCAGCAAACACAACTTTAAAAGTTCACTTATGTAACTTCCATTTTCTCCAGGCAGTTTTCCCAAACCTACAGTTATCATAGTAACAGTGGGATAATTCATTATCTCATCATTGGCTGGACATTTCATCAAACACATTTGCACTGTTGAGACAACTTGTCAGTGATGTTCAATTTGCTGTCTCATCAGCAATACAATGTATAGTAATTAAAATTTTATCATGACAACATCTCATCTCTACCCCGCATGCATAATTCAGATCTCATATATCAAACATCAACCACAAATACATTGTCTAATGAGGATGGAAAATAGACTTGACTCTCTCAGATGTTTTCTCAGGCTATGTAAATTATTGTGTTCTTTCTCGATGGCAGGACTGGCCAAGAGGTCTTATTTCCCCAGTCTGCCTCCCGGAGGCACCTGCATGACA
Source organism: Apodemus speciosus (assembly GCA_002335545.1). NCBI lineage: Eukaryota > Metazoa > Chordata > Mammalia > Rodentia > Muridae > Apodemus > Apodemus speciosus. The sequence goes on along the minus strand of BDUI01031117.1, from coordinate 21,148 downwards.
TTCAACGAGTTCACCTTAAAGTACAGATGATTATCAAAAATAATTAGAAGCCCCCTTGATCATTTAATCACTAGCTTAAATGGTACTCCTTCATCTGGGCATTGCCTGCTCCTCTACTGTAACACTTTGTCATGACCTTCCCACCATTTGGTGATTATTCCAAAGGTTAAATTCAAGCCTTTATTAGCACAGCTTTCTAAATGCTTAGCGCAATGTTGGGCACAGAGGCATATTAAATTTAACTTAGATCGATCTTTCATATTCTAAAACAATGTTCGCATGTTAAAATGTGCAAAGAATGCAGCTTTGATCCCCATAAATGTGTATCTTGGCAATCAATAAGAGAACTAGATGTAAAATTGGATGGAAAGTAAGACTCTACCATTACTCTCACAAGCATAGAGAACTTGAAATGGAGTGTCCTCACGCCTGTGCACCCCTCTCTCTAGATGCATTACCATCCCCAGACTACACCAAAATGTCCTGTTTGGATTGCCCTTCTTTCCCTCTTTCTCTAATAAACTGCTTCTTATCTTTTCAAGTCAATCTTAGAAGTAACCTCCCTCAAGAAGCCTTCCCCGATGACTCTGGCTTTACTGAATTCTGGATATCCAGAGCACTCAGTTCACAGCACTGGGAATGATGACTAGCACCTAAAAAGAGTGCCTCTTGAGTCCAAGGATTACAGGAGCAATTTCACAGAGCATATCTGATTTCTGTCCATATAGGGCCACACTGCAGACTCATTCATTTTCTCCTAGATGCTGATACAAAGGAATTAAATTTCCCACAGAAGGCTCATGGTAAGTACAGAAGTTCCCCCAGTCATCTATATTTTTCCTTTCCTTGGTCTCAATTACAAATGGTCAAAAGTTTTCAATGAAAAATTCTACATATAAAAACCTTGTGACTTTCAGTCAATATTAGTATCATGGTAAAATCTTTTATCACTTTGCCCCCATCCTACCTAATATGTGACTTAAACCTCTGTCTAGCAAATACACACCAGGCATGCTCCCTTCCTGTCAGTCACTTAGCCGTCTCAGTTATAATTCTACTMTTTTGCTATCTCACTGTTTGTGTTTATCTTCATTTTATTGCAAAGTCACTCAAATGTGTATCGGCATTTAAAGGGGTAATGCCAGTATGTTAATGAGAAACTAAGATGTGCCCTGGAGAGTAAAAGGGCAAGGGTCCTCAATAGGGAGTAACAATCATATATTGCAATGGTTAAGACCTACGATGTACATGAATTCCTATGCTTGAAGTTGAGAGGAAAACTAAGTGAATGTGTACTGGTTTTCCTCTCCAATCTCTTTGAAAAAGCTATGGCCACAATGGGTGACAGAGAAGGCAGCAGCCTGTCGTATGTCTGTGTATGTCAGAGGTGTCACAATGAATGCCTGGTGCTACACTCAGTTTTCAGAAACCATTGGAATTCTTGGAATGTCTTGTCCAAAGACGATAAACATCCATTAACTAAAAGCCTTATAATTTATTCTCAAAACAGAGTGTCAGACTACCTTAACAAATAAAATAGGTATCAAGCTAAATTCTCCAACCTCAAAACTCATAGTTGTTTTCTCTACATGGTAGAGTTAATAAATTATGAGTAAATGATTGAACAAATGGTGCCCTTAACAAATGACATCATGACCTCATAAGCACACATAGCTAAGATGAGTACAAATACCACCTTCTCCTGCATTGTTTATTAGCTATCCAACCATGTGCTAAGGTAGCATTATGCAGACAGCTAAAGCTTGTGGCAAAGGATATACAGCGCTTTGGCAATGATCCTTTCAGAATCCTAACAAAGACCTATTGTAAGTAAGCACCTTTGAATGCAGCTTCTCATAAACTTCAGTGTTAAGTGAGCCTCATTGTGTGTTCTTTCCATTTAAGCCCATTCTGATCACATTTTTGTGGGTTATCAGCCCCAAGGTTCCCATCTGGGAGCTATTACATGCACAGAATGTCTGCTGAGCCAGGTAAAATGAATTTCAACTAAGGGACTAATATCATTAACATGATATGATGATTTGCAATTATCAGTCAAATAAGAGCAGTTACCAGAGGACAACTGAAGTTTTAGTGCAGGGTGAACCACCAAATCAGCACACTCCCAGCTGAATGGCTTTATAACCTAAATAGGCAATAGCAAACAAGGGAAGGGTAGAAGAGCTCTCCTGGGAGAGTGAGAAGAGGGAGTCCTTCAGTTGTTCTTGTCTTTAATGAAAGGGCTTATGTGAAAAACAAGCTCAACTGTGCTCCCTCTCCTAGACTCCCAATATATGGACTCAAACCCTCTGCTAGCCTATGGGGTTAATCAACAGACACTCATGGGCTGCTGGAGCCCTAAGAAAGCACTTGGGTTTAGAGCATGTGGGTCTGCCAACAACTATTACTTGACCTCGGGCTCCATTCTCTCAGAACAAGGTGTTTCTCTCCAGTATAAACAAACTTCTAGAATCTAAGACCCTTGCAATTCTAAAGGGCAAGTGCTTTTGCACTGAGTTAACTACAATCAGTTTCTGGATTTAGTTTGTTTTCAAATTGACATTAATGCTTCTCTTCTAAGATTTTTAACAAACTACTTAGATGCACCTCCTTCGAACATAGATATGCTTTCATGTGAGAAGCAAGATCAGTTAGCAGATTATAAAACAAACCTGAAGACCTGAGTTCAATCCCCAGGGTTGTAATGGTAGAAAGAAAGAACCAATTCCCACAAGTTGTCCTCTGACCTCCACACAGGAACCTTAACAAAAGCACATATACCCTCTGCACTCAATAGATAGATGACAGATAGATAAATAGATAGATAGATAGATAGATAGATAGATAGATAGATAGATAGATAGATAGATAGACAGATGATAAATAGACAGAGTTTTTTTTTTTTAAAAAAAAAGAAGCATCAGAGACAAGGGAGCTGAATTGTTCTGATACTTCCCGTGTTCTAAGTACCTGAGCAGTGTTGCACAGTAGGTACCCAATAAGTACTTGGTGAGTGAATGAAGAGTCCCCCAAATGTCATTACTCTCTTCCAGACCCAGTCACACTGTATCTGAGGTGCCAAATCTTTTAAGTTCAGACTCCATTTTAGAGAACCTGACCTAAGTTTAAGCTCAGGTGAACTAACAGGCTGGTACCTAGCATTAGATTTCAAGTTGCCCCGCCCCCCCCCAACAAAACCTGAGCCTAGCTCCATTCTCTAGGCTAATTCCCCAACAAGACCAGAGTTTCCAGGTTACACCCTCAACAAAACCAGTGTCTCCACATTACTTCCCCAACCCTGCACCCTAGATTACAAGCCCACCACTTGCCTAATGACCACCACTGCAGAGGGAAACAGAAGTTAAGTTTATGATATGGCTCCCAAAACTAGCCAATTATGTTAAAGGCCACAGTAGCTTTCCAATTAGATGCTTACACATGTATTCCCTGCTTGCTGCTTCCTATAAAATATTGCCCAGATAAACATTCAGGGCTTCCCCACCAACAAAAACGTCCTGCCTGAAGGTAGTATGTTGGGGCAGCCTGAGCTAGCTCAAATAGAATAAAGACACTGCTGTGAGTTGCATCAGATTGGCTCCTGTCTGTTTTGGGTGGATCACTAACATTTTCCCGACACAACATATGTACCTTCATTATCATGGCCACCAAGCATGCTCGACATCAGTCTTTGTCCTAAGACCTCCCTCTGCCTGGAGTCACCTGGCAAAGAGTATTTCTGTTTCATGGGCAGCCTGGAGAGCTCTGTAATCAATGTGACAGTGCAGATGTCTCTAAACATACTGACTTCATTTTCTTTGGACATATGGGATTGCTGGTCTTATGGTATCTATTTTTAACTTTTTGAGGAATCTCTACACGGTTTTTCCCAGTAACGGCACTGACTGACATTCCCACTAACATTCTTCCTCTCCACAGCCTTGCCAGCACTTGTCTCCAGAGTGAAGCGATATCTCACGCTGGCTTTGATTTGCATGTCCCTGCTGATCAGTGGTGTTGCCTATGTTTTCAGCCATTTATACATATCCTTAGAAAAAATGTCTACTTAGAGCTACTGCTCTAAGTCAGCTTATTATTTTAATTGAGTTGTTCAAGTTTCTTACATGTTTTAAATAAAATTCCATGCCAGATATATGGCTTATGAATCTTCCACTTTAAAGGTTATCTTTTCATTCTGTTGGTTATTTTATTTCACCTCAATGGCTTTTTAATGTGATGTGTTTTATGTAATTTAGCTTTTTCCCCCCTAAGTTGCAGGAAACATATCCTTCCCAAATCTTTCCTATCATATCCTAAAAATTTTTCTGCATGATTTTATCTAAATGTTTTAAAAAATAGAGACAGCTCATATCCATCACATTATAGATAAGAAAATGTGGCACCTATATGCAACCATTAAAAGGGTAAAAATCATGTAATTTATGACATGAATGCAAGTAAAGGTAATATTAACTGAAAAAAGAAGGCAATCATATATAAACTGCCTTATCACATTCATATGTAATCAACAAAAAGGTGGATTCCTAAAGAGATAAAAAATTGGTCTAGAGGATGGGGAGATGGGAGGGAGGGAGGGGTGGAAAAGAASTGGTTAACAGATACTAATCTGCAATGAGATTAGAAAAATAAGTTCTGAGCCCTCCTGAAAACATGACCCAGCACAGAGAATAGCAATATATTGTACAAGTCAAGAATTGGGAATGGATCATGAATTGCACAAAGGATAGCTTAACCTCTAATGCAGACCACTGTACCTTAGCCCTGTACCTTGCAGACAATAGTTGCAAAAACAAGTATTCTCTGTGGCAACTTTTTGAAATTGTGTAAAGTGAAGCCTGTTCCCTATTGTATGAAAGTGTACTGTTCAGTATAATACACTGGTAAAAAGGGGAAATCAAATGCTTTCAGGAAGGCTGCAGTCTTATGCCACATGGAAACAATCAACCAATCACAAACTATTGAGTCCTTTTAGCTCAGACTTCCAAGAATGATGACAGTGATCTGTCTCAACTACCACTATTTTATGAACACTTCTGCCCTTTCTTAGAGAGCAGGGCAATTTCCTCTTTCATTTGTCTTCTAAACATCAAAATTTTTATGTCTTAATAGTTATTAGAAGTGTATTTTGTCACTTGTGAGCTGTCTCATTGGTAGTAAATAAACTCCATGAGACAACTGTATGTATTATGTTTCCTGCTATAAAACCAGCAGCTAGCACAGAGTCTGGTCTCATTTGCATGGTCATGTGGAGGAACAAGTTGAGCACTTAGAAATTAGTGAGTAAATGAATAAATGACATTGAAAGTTCATCCTGAAGCCAGGTATGTTAGTGATACCTTTAATCCCAGCACCAAGGAAACAGAGGCAGTTGGTTCTCTGTGAGTTCAATGCCAACGTAGTCTATATAAACATTTTGGACAATCTGTGGCTCCACAGAGAAACCCTGTCTCAAAAAAAAACCAAACAAACAAAAAAGCAAGCAAACAAACAAAAATAAAACAATAAGAAGTTCACCCAATCTACTCAACAAAAACAATTTTCTCATTCTTTAAATTCCTTTGGATTTTATGTTTTTTCCATTCTACTTCCTACCTACTCATTCATTAGTATATATACACATCTCTTTTTATGCAGAAGCATACAAATATTTCAATTGAGTTGCTCCTGAGAGCCTAGATACTGCAGAAATGAACTGACACCATGCAGGTGGTTTGGAAACTCAAAGGACAGTTTGAATTTTAAGGAGAAGAACAAACTAGTGTTTTAAATAATAGATTCTCTGAAATAAGGAGAATAGAAAAAAATAATCGTAGTAATTTCTATCAAATGATCTTTTGTAGTTAGCAATAACCAACACACCTATAGCAATTACTGAAAAAAGAACTAGCCCAAAGCCAGTAAAAGGCTATCTGGATAAAAGGATAAAAGATGAAATGGATAAAACTAAGAGAAGAGGTAGGGAGCTAGCAATTGGTATTCTAGAGTTGTACAGTAGAGTTTATAAAGCCTCTGGACATTTGGATGCTCACACACACACATATTGCACCTCACACTTTTTCGAAGAAGTCATGAAGTGTGAAGCATTGTAGACAAGACAATAAGTTTGAGGAAAATCCCTTGTCTCAGTCAGAGTCTTGATTCTATCTTTTCCTACAGAGCTGACATGGATCTTTGAGGCCTGATTGTACTGGCTTACAGGAAGATCATCACTAATGTTCAAAAAAGTGTAGAGAGAGAGAAATAAATCTATTTTTGAGAAATCCCATCTAATGTGAAATTTTGTTACCAGTTATACCAGAGTAACAAAAACAATGTTTATCACTGCTCTATTTGTTCTTACCAAAAAAAAACCTCTCAAAGCAGGGACTCACCATTAAATCAGGAATAGAGGCCATGCTTACTATGTGCAAGGCCCTGGATTCAATTCTCAGAATCTAAAAGAAAATAAAGCTTTAAAGCATTCACATTAGGGACCTTTGGGTGCAGGTAAGACATGAAGAAGTTATATGATCTTCTTAAGCCACCAAAGATAGCCAATAACTCTTTATAATKCTCTTTTTATTAAATATGAGAGAGAAGTTCAACAAAGATCAAATCAAAAATTCTTCAAKACWGTCTACCTCAATTGCCCCTCTATAGTTTTTAGGCATGAAATCAGCAAGTAAGATAAAAATCCCTTATTGGCTACAAGATGAGTAGTAGGTAGATTTCACTGCTCCATTTATGTTTGCCCTTACATATCMAAGTATACCTTAACCTTCTAAATAAAGAGAAGATAATTYTGCAACCTGTCTCTTGCTTTGAATCTYCTCATAACTTAGATGCATGACTGATAGACATTGGAACAGAAAAGACAGAGTCCCAGCTCATGCTGTGCTATTTACTTCCTGAGATGCCTCTGGAAGGTTCTATGGAGAATTCATCCTCTAGAACCTGCCCTTTCCTCTTACTCCCATTACACTCTCTCTAATACAAATCCTTTTGGGCCCTATCTTTGTGGGACAGTCTCCTTATCCTTGTTAATTACTCCAGTATCAACCACTAAAATCTTTTAAGAATATTACAAAGAGTATTTCCCCTTATCATAGAAGACTACCACAAATTACAATATTCTTTCCAAATTCTGCAACTACCTCAGGAGTKAGTTGACTTCTTTCAAGTAGATAATGCAGCACTTCCTCAAGCCTCCCTACACATTGCCAACTGTCAGGCTTTGCTTCACCTTTCTCACAGTTGCTAAGTCTAGAATGTCTCTCAAAATGACCCACTTCTTTTCTTGTGACAGCCTCTTCCCTTTCTCAAGTCCTGCCTCACTCTTAGCACTTCCTGTGACAGTCTCCAAGATCTTAAGCTACAGGTGACAGGCCTTAGCCTAGAGCTTTGGAGATCCATCTAAGTGTACTTCAATCTTTCATACAGATAACATTTTTTTGAATTTCTTTCTTATAAAAATGTCAAGAAATATTCTAACAATACATATTCATACCCTAATAGATCTATGTCTAAGATTTAAGATTTCCCAACCCCTCTTGCCTGGCAGTTCTTGAATAGCAGTCTATTATGAGAGAGAGAGAGAAAGAGAGAGAGAGAGAGAGAGAGAGAGAGAGAGAGAGAGAGAGAGAGAGATTTGATGGTAAGACAAATTGCTTTATAATATTTGAGAACTCAGCCAAGTCAGATCTAGCCCCAGATATCAATTCCCCACACATTTGTTTTCTGAYAGGCCTATCACAGTGACCTATTTTCATACTAGAGWMYGAGTTAAGAATGTGATTGTTTTTGCAAGGAACTGAAATGAAAATTTCAAGAATGGTATTAGGAGCAATGAATAAATCAAACATGAATTCTTTGTAAACAGACTCTTAATATGAGCTTGAKGAAAGATTTGTCTATTTTTAGAAGCTGGTTGGCCTTGTTTGATGCTGTAAGTTCAGTCCACCAACCAGCTCAGTCTTTTATAGTAACTTTTTCATACTTAATCATTTCTGTACCAAAATGGTTACCRACCAAAAAGAAATTTAAAACATAAATGATGACCAAATCCAATGAAAAATACATTCTTCTTCAATACTTTCATTTTTTTGTGGAACCACTATAAAGGAAAAAAGATATTTTGTGTGCTGAGGCTCAGAGTGTGCCATCCCAAAATATGTCTTGTTGACATAAGGATTATTTTGAGCTACAGGCAATTGAGAAAAAGAAGATGAAAGACAAGTATTCTGCCCTCATTCTATTGACAGGGGGAAAAATCAAATCAGAATGATTTTTGCTTGTAGGAGTCAGCTCCCGACTCTTAGCTCAGAGATACATCAGAAGAATGTATATGACAAACCTTACTTAATCCATTCTTTTCTGCTGTTAGTTTTCTCATAGWTTTCCCATCCCTTAGTACCTATACTCTGTTTGGTCATCTCAATTTTGAGCAAGTTTGTTTTTTCTTGGCTAAGTTGTTTTCTGTTATTCTTTATATATGAGGTACCACACTGAAAGCTTATGTTCCGGAGGCTTGGTCCCTAGTTAGTGGCACTGTTTGGGGGAGGCCCTGGGACCTTTAGGAGGGTGAGCTCAGCTAAAGGAAGTAAGTCATTGGAAGAATGTCTCTAGGCAACATATTTTGTTCCAGGACCTTCTCTATCTCTAAGTTTTTGTCGCTATGACTAACCCTGCTTTTCTGTGTCTTTCCACCATTATACTGTGTCTCACTATAGTCTATGAACAATGAAGCTGACTTCTCAGGGACCAAAATCTCTGAAACTGAGTCAAAACAAGTATTTCCTTGCTTTAAGGAATACTGTCAGTTACTTCATTTTGTCACAATGACAAAAACATGGTACACAAGGCTAAGACCCTATAACCTGAAGTACTTGTGATTTAGTTCTCCTGTATTGGAAATAACCTATGTTCACAGATTTGTTAGCTTTTTCTCCTGTTAATATCTTTTGGCAATACAATGTATAAAATGTAAACCTAAGACAGTAGACAAATGTATTTCCTTTCTATTCAATCATAAGGATTCAATAAATAAAGAGTAAGCAAAATGCCTGTCCTCAAGGACCCTAGAAGCCACTGGCAAGGAAGARCTGACTAACGTGTGGGTCATAGGTAGAGGAAGTGTCCACTGGGGCACTCTCTGCAAGAGTAGATCTTTTCCCTGTTCTTTTGCCCTTTCTGTTTCCCACCTGCTGTGAAGCAAACAGCCTCCTCTACCACACAGTACCCTGCCATGATGCTTCTACCCTCATCCTAAGCAAAAAGCAATAGCTTAGATGAACCACCTTCTTCTAAAAGTAATATAAAATAAGTTGAAAGGATTTTTAAGGAGCACTGGGAAATAACGTGACTAATGGAGACTTCCTCAGAAGGAAGATACGGAAGCGTCCGAACAAGAGGGAGCGGGTAGAGTTCTTAGGAGAGGGAAGGGCAAATGGGACAGCCTTGGGCTGGGAACATACTTGGGTGTACAGACCCAGCAAGGAAATTACGGGAGAACTACAGAGACGAAGAGAGATTGGGAAAACCGAGGCCTGCATGACAGGGTCAGGAAAACACCACAAAAGGAAGAGCAGTTTTCCATTGTTCCCTACAAGCTATGTGGTCACAGAAAAGATGCAGCCCTCAGTTTCTATAGAAGAAGTTAGACCCCAGAAARCCAAATAACCCTATCAAAAAATGGGG
>BDUI01031078.1:0-12077 GCA_002335545.1 Apodemus speciosus | reverse complement strand
TTTTTGTGAATTGAATCATGTGAAATGTTTCCAGAGGGACATTACATCTGAAATTGACCAGCACATATTACCAGCACATTATCCGTTTCTGACTGTGAGTTATGGAAATCGAAAGTAGAGCATGAAAATAAAACATGATTTTGATCATTTATCATGAAAATGGCTCTTCAATTGATGCAAAGTTGCTTAGAATATTAAACCGCATACATAAAATAGTTTGATCTTGCACTGCTGATTATGCTAATTCCTTCTGATGGGCTGAGAGGAAATATAAGCAGATAGGCAGTGTGGTGACACAGAGCACGTCATAAGAGTTTAACTAAATCTTTCACTTGATTTGGGCTGCATAATTTCCTTTCTCTGTGTGTTCACTTGGAGACACTTCCAGTAGGGATTCAAAAAAACTCCCTAGTAAAGCTAGCAAGGAATAACTTTCTTCCAGGGATGTATTTCACTGTTTGGTTAGACTAGTGATTGGGGCCCTGATAATAGAATACTTAGTTCCCCCTCTTTTCTTAGCAACTAGTCTTCATTTTTATTCTAGTAAGTAACTTGCAAAGCTGCATAGCTATATCACCATCAAGCCCATGCAGTAAACATGGCCTACTAGAAACAAATACAAAACATAGAGACAAAAGGGAGAAAGCTCACAGGAAAGCAAACATAAAGTCTTTATTTTTTTTTTTTTTTTTTGCTTCATAATCCTGCTTCCTCTCTGAAAGAGACACTGATTGGAACCCTATTAGACTGAGATAATCCTAAAGTTGTAACTTATGCAAAGAATGYTAAAACGAAAGACAGGAAACCCAGGTTCTTGATTAATATAATTATGAAGCAACAAAAATAACTCTGGATGCATTATTCATAGTCTTCCTGTATGGAAGTAAACACCTACCACAATTCAGACGCCATTAGTGTACTCTTTGTGTTTTATACCTAATTGATCCTCCAAGCTGATACAATTCCCAGTTTTTCCAGAGCTCAGTGAGAAATACCTTCTAAAAGATCATTCTCTGAGAACTGGTTTCTCTTATCCTGAATACTCCCTTTTGTCTCCTTGGTCATATTACATATTATTTGAAGTTTTCATAATTATTTCCCTTAGGAAACTGCCTTAGTGAAGAAAATTAAAAAGTAGTTAAAATCAGCTATCAGCAGGCTACAATGGTAAAACCTTACAGTTTAGATTCATTGAGTTTTACTTTTAAATTCAAACTCTGGAACTCATCTTCTACCCTATACATAACAACTTTGTATCCCTACTAGTAGGACTGAAATAATAATAGCTACCAAACTGACTATGCTATAACATCATGAAGTATGAGGACACTCAATAGTAGTGAATAATATTTTATTRTTTCATTACTAAAATAAACTTTATGCAAATCTCCATGAAAGGTGAGTGTTGAGACCTCAGTAATGTTTTGTAACAATATTACCTTGACTAAACTGTTATTACTCTCATTTAACTCACGTACTGCCATTTGTATGTCTCCATGTGCWAGACTTTACTGTATATTCTAAACTCTTTATGCTCCATACTTCTGCCAGAAGCTTTCAAAAAGTGTCTAGCCCTGTAACACTTAAGATTATTTTCAGAAACATGGTTTTTAATGGCAGAAAGCAGGGCAGAGAAGATGGAGTGCTTCTTCTTACCACCAGAGTTCAAATTTCCATAGCCCATTCAGTGGTCAAAGGATTGTTTTCTGCATTGTATTTCATTTGAATAGGCCTTAMTTACACATTGTATATTGTTCCCATTCATTCTGCAATGATATACATGTTCTATGTTCAAGCTTAGAAAAATTAAGCATATATGTACCCAACTTATATTCCACTGATAGCCATGGGTGTTCAAAGATTCTTGTAGGCATCTTAGAAGAAAATGGAAAAATATTATCCTATAGTGTCTGCTGCTAACAAACTAAATGCTAATTGACCTTAAATATTAAGTCAAATGTAAGAGTTTTMTTTGACATTCTATTCAAAAATATATGAWAATATCCCTGTAAGCTATTACTAGTTAGTGCCTTTGTAATTTCAGAATGATCTCATCATTTAATATATAAATGTGTGATTCTTATGCAACAATAACTTTAAGCAATAGGTCAAGAAACACAGACTATCAAACAAACCATTAATAAATTCGAACATTATGTGAAAAAGTGATTATATCATGCTATTAAGATTTATATGGAATTCATTAAGTTAATAGACCTAGTAATTATTTGATGGTCATCTATTATTCTAAGTTTCAGGGATTTGGATATTATTCATATGTACTGCCTATCTCTAAAGTGCCACAGTTTAGGAACAGAGAATTGTAATGCAATGGTGAAAAGGTKTGTATGTTTGTGTTCTTATACCTWTTTAATCACACACACACAAACTGAAAACACTTGAGAATCTATGCAAACTAACCAAAAGATATTATCTAGAAGAAAACTGTAGGAAACTCATTAAGGAGAAAATGTCGCTTAAAGCATCTAAGTGCATACTGACTATGTCACTACTAGATTTGTCTTTTGTACACCACTGGCTGTCCAATTTGATAAACTATTCCTCATTGGTCACTTAAGCAAGTGTCCTCAAGAATAGATGAAGTGTGAACACTGGCTTCCTCATTATGCCCTATAAATTCATTCTTTCCTTACTACAAACTGAAAGCTAAAGAAAGTACTAATTGAAAATCACTATGAGCAGGAAGTAATCAGAATTACAGATAAAACCAAGAGAATAAACACAGATGCTTTAAAATTTTACAAGTTCACTAGCATATATATACATACAGACATATCTATATCTATATCTATATCTATCCTTTTTTTCAAGGATACTTGATGAATTGAGGAGGTTGAGAGGCCATGGATGGCAGCAACAATTAGGATATAAGAGTTTTGAAAGCTAAAGTTACAGGTGACTTGTTGAATCCTACTTTATTTAGAGCATCATTTTTCTCTAAGGGGAAACAAYTTTCCAGTCAKTGACAAACCCKCTGAATTGTAAGAATTGTTACAAAAGAATGGCATGTACACAGGAGTAGCATGTTTTAGCACATGTGTGGCTTACATAACATTCACATCAGATTATAAATATTTATCTTCTCAAGTACCCATTTGTTCTAAAAACTGTGACACTGACGTTCTTAGTTTTRAATAATATTTTCAATATTTTTAATTTCTCATTCATATGTAAGGGATTTGATGTCTATTATATGACAAGCCTAACATTTTAAATGGTAATAAAAATTCAAATTTTTAAGTGAAGAATTGGACACACAAGAATCATTTATATAAATAGCAAGAAAACTTTTCTTTTTTTAAATAGAGCTTTGACTATCTCAATTATTACAATGAAATTACTGACCAGTTTTATCTATTCTGAAATGTTGAATTCCTCTTAGACAATATTTGTAAGTAATTTTTGGAAGTAATAAAACAATAAAAATTTTATATATTAGAAAATATACAGCAGAGGACTGCCTGGCCTGGCCTCAGTGAGAAAAGAAGCACCTCACCATCAAGAAACTTTAGGCCCCAGGAAATGGGGAGGTCTGGTGGTATGTGATGGAATAGGGGTGGGTGATGGAGTAGGGACATCCTCTTAGAAATGGGGGACACATGGGATTGAGTGTGTTGGGGGGGGGCAGACCAGGAGGGGCATAAAGACTAAACCGTAAAAATGGTTTAAAAAATAAAAAGAAAGAAAATATAGTAAGTACAATTCAAAAATAAGTAATAATTTAAAGTCAGAAAAATTAGTCATGTTAAAATATATGCAAAAGAAGAGTGTCTTTGTATATTTGTGGAGAAAATCTCAATAAAACACTCACAACAAAAGTTAAAGGACAGCTCAAAAGCACCATTTACCCTGTCATGCTAACTTCATGCAGAGATGCTGGGATGGGTTGACATATTTAAGTCAGTGAGCAATACTCTTCACATAAATTGTCTCAGGGCCAGAAGCCACAAGGTCATCCCAAATCTTTTGTATGCCTATCTCTAAAGTTGGTGAAGTCAGAAGAGTTTACRTATTTTGTTATATCTCCATAATTTAGGCTGAAACCTGGCATATGCAATGGCAGAAATGGGCTAAGAAAAATTTCTCCCCTCAAAATCTCATATAGATAAAAGCCTAAAAATAATTTATTATCTCTTAACTCTCTTAAGATAGAAACCCTTCCAGAAATTTACCTGTGCTTCATAAAAAGATACATATATATGTCTTGATTATATATTATAATTTGTAAAATAAATAAATCCACAAAATTTGTTTTAGAAACATCTTTGTGGTTTTTGTATTAATGCTAATTCTCTTCAAATGTCTTTCCTTTCATATAATATTATAGATAAATCTGAGCTTATTTCATGTAAAACCTTTCAATTCTAGAATCTGCATACCCAGCATGTTGCAGTAGTCTTCTGTACTCACATTTAAAAGCTAAAATGMCTTGTTCTTTTCATAACAAAATTTAAAACTATTTGCATTGTTTGATAAAATTTTGTCCTGTTTACTATTATTTGTTAATCATGAAAGTCTAAAACAGGATGACAGCATCTAAAAATACTTTCTGAGGATGAAGTGATGGCTTAGCAATTTAGAGCACTTGCTGTTAGAGAGGACTCTCAGTACTCATGTTGTGAGACTCGCAACCAGCTTTAACACCACTTCTGGGGGTTCTGTATCCCTGTCTGGCCTCCACAGGTATGCCATTATTCATGCTTCCCTATAACTAGTGTGTACAGCTATGTGCACGTATGCCTGCTTATATACACTCATGCATCTGGCTGTACAGTCCTGTACACAAACATATCATGCTCAGAGGTTGATGTTAGCTATCCTGCTCTATCAAGCTCCATCTTATTTTTACAGACAGCATATATCACTGAAACTGGATCTCACTATCTCAGATAGATGAACGGGCCAGCCAGTTGGCCCCTGAGACTCTCTTTTCTCCTCCACATGACCATATCTTGTGGTGGGGATACACCTCCCCTCTGAGGTATTGTTTATGTTCTGGGCATCTACTCTCAGGTCCTCATGATTGTACAATATGCACTTTACTCCCTAAGCTATTTTCCAGTCCCCAGACTTCCAATTACTATTATTGTAGCAAATAAAAAAAATAAGAAGAAATGTTTTCTTTAAGTAAGACATTTAGTATTCTGCAAGTGGAATAATTGTTGTGTGTATATTTATCTGCAGACTTTAGTATCCCTATGGGTAAAGATTCTTAATGTGAGCAGAGAACTGACAAGCCTTTCATGTTATTGGGCACTGGGAATTGCATAATTTATCTTATTTACTCATAAATGCTGAAGAAATTATACTTGTCATATTTAATATTGAAATATTAGATAATCCTCCTTTTTCAAATCTTTGGCATTAAGCATTGTTGATTTATTAATAAGGCCAATTTACATATTTTAAACTGAGGGCAGATATTTATATAATTATAATATCAAATGGGCAGCTAAAATATTTTATCTAGTAATGATGTTGACTGTCAAGCCTGGGCACCTGAGTTCCATCCTTGGTTCCTCTATGGAGAACTGACAGCCATATTATCTTCCAACATCTATACTAACCCTACATGCACATGCACACACATGCACATACACACAGACACACACACACACACACACACACAGAAAGAGAGAGAGAGGTAAATAATAAGTTATTAATATATGAAATAACCCTGTAGTTTAGGAAACATCTATGAAACAAAGATATCAAGATTTGCCCATATGACAACTGTTTATTTGTGTCATTTTGCCAAGAGGTGGAAATTATACAACATTTATATTATTTTGTCAAAATAATTTATTTCTGAGGTGCTTCTCCTTGTCTCTAATCATGTCTTTCATCACGTTCCTGACATCTCTTTTATTTAAGACATCATAGGGAAATGATTCTTTCTTGTTATTTCTTGATCATTACGTTTAAAAGACATCCTCAGTTGAGTCCAGTGTTTTGTAGAAAGGTCTTATTCACTTCCTGCAGCTGCACTGTTCATTCTTCCTGACAAGAAACAACTAGATGTACCCCTGTATGTCCTGCACCATAGTTGAAGCACATTCCCATTACACCAAATCAGTGTCATTTTCTCTTGTTCAGATGGAAACTGTAGTTAAAATTGTCTTTGCTTTTCTGCCACTACTGTACAGTACTAGAAGCTCATTTTTAGGATTATGAAATATCTTAGACCAGGTTCCTATGAGAAATAACTCAAAAATATAGCAGGATTGGCTACTGTTTAAATTTCAATAGGAATATACTAAGATTATATCTGACAATTTTAWCAAAATTATCCAACTAATGCTTAATTGAATGTAAAATGAGAACAAATATATTATTCATTCTAAAATTAATTTAAAAGCATTGCTTTTGTAGAAAAATTTAATTATAAATGAACTATGAAATTTAGCATTAAATATAATATTCTTGATAATGTTTCTGTTCTGAAATGTTTCTTTAAGTGGTTATATTTTAACAACACTGATAGAGTTAATGGTAAGTAAAGTTATTCAATTTTAACCAAGAATTAACATTTACTAGAGCTGTTATGAAACCAAACACAATTTAATTTTAAACTTGTCTAATATAATCAGATAACTATTAATTGAATAATTCTAGAATTGAAATTAAATGAACATAATAATAGAGAAATCTAGTTTTCTTTCTTTTGCTCTGATAGACATCATAACCAAAATTAATGTCAGAAGGAAAGGACTTATTTCATATTACCAATGACAGTTCAAAACTRAGGGAAGACAATGTGAAAATACAAGGCAGAATATTTGAAGCAAAAACTGAACTATGGGCCACAGAGGTTTCTACTTAACTGGCTTGGTCCTACTGCTTGCTCAGTTGATTTCTTACATAACCTGGACCACACTCTCATTAGAGGCACTAACTTTCTTAGGGTTTTTATTCTATGAACAAACACCAGGACCAAGTCTTATAGAGGACAACATGTAATTGGGACTGGCTTACAGGTTCAGAGGTTCAGTCCATTATCATCAAGGTGGAAGCATGGCAGCATCTAGGCAGGCATGGTGTAGTCAGAGCTGAGAGTTCTAAGTCTTCATCTGAAAGTTGACAGTGGAAGACTGGCTTCTAGGAAGCTAGAACAAGGGTTTTAAAGCGCATTCACACAGTGAAACACCTTCTCCAACAAGACCACACCTATTCCAACAAGGCCACACCTCCAAAYAGTGCCACTCCCTGGGCTAAGCATATACAAACCATCACTTTTCACTCACTGGCTCCCATAGGCTTGTTCAAACATATGAGTCTATGGGGTTATACCTAAACATAGCATAATGCAAAATATATTTAGTCTAAACTCATCAGTCCCCATAGTCTATAGGAGTCTTACAATGTTAAAAATCAAAAGTTCAAGGCCTCTTCTTAGATTCATCCAGTCACTTAACTGTAATCCCCAAAGCAAAACAAGAAATGATCTGGACAAACTTGAAACACTCTGGATCTCCACGTCTGATGTCAAAGCAGTGTTCAGATCTCCAACTCATTTTTCATCTTTGCTGACTGGGCTTGTTCTACTCCTCCCTGCTAGCAGCTTTCCTCAGCAGATAGCCCATGGCTCTTGCATCTCAAACATCTTGGGGCCTCCAAGGCAACTTCAATGTTACAGTTTCATGTTTCAATATCTGGGATCAACATATGATCTTCTGGTCTCCTCCAAAGTGCTGGTGTCACTTCTCCATCTCTGCTCTCTGTAGTATTCTAAGCTCAGGCTTATCCACTCCACTGCTGCTGCAATTCTTGGTGATTATACCATAGTACTGGCATCTCCAATACACTGGTGTCTTCCATTACAACTAGGCTTCACCAATAGCCTCTTCATAGGGCCAAGCCTCAAATCCTTTGCAATACCCCATCAGTCCTGAGCTGTCAACTGCAACTGAGGCTGCTCCTTCATCAATGGCCTTCCTGGCCTCTCACAGTACTAAGTCTTAGCAGTTCTTCATGACTTCTTCATGCCTTCAAAGTTCTCCTTTGAATATTTCCTACTACCACCAAGATCTGCTCCTGCAGGGGCTCCACCTAGGTTTCCAGGCTCACCACATTGGCCCTCCTATTCCTTGGGACGGACACCTTGAAGTCAAGATCAGCAAAGCCCCAGGTATACCCACAGCCACTCCCATCCAGTTCCAACTACCAGCCAAAGCAGGTATGGGCCCATTGCTCCAGCGCCATTTATTTTCAAGGCTAGTTGATTCATCAGATGAGTTGTTACTCCTTAGCAGATTTCAACTTAAGTCCTAGTAATACAAAGGTCTCACTTTTGTAGTTCTGTTAATCACAGCTGACTCTTCAGCTCCAGCTAACCAAAACCACAGAATCTTCACAATTAAAACATCAATGGCCCTGACAACAGTCTTTAATCTTCACTTTGAAATTTCTCAAGCCAAGCCTCCATCATTTGCACTCTTTTCAACATTATCTTCCAAGTTCCTACAGAATACCCCACAGAGCTCTAGCTCTTCTAGGTCAAAGTTCCAAAGTCCTTCCATGGTTCTCCCCCATGGAAGGCTATCACAGGACTACCCCATGCCCAGTACCAGTTTGACTTAGTCAGGGTTTGCATTCTTGCACAAAACATCATGACCAAGAAGCAAGTTGGGGAGAAAAGGGTTTATTCAGCTTGCACTTCCACATTGCTGTTCATTACCAAAGGAGGTCAGGATAGGAACTCACACAGGGAAGGAACTTGGAGGCAAGAGCAGATGCTCAGGSCATGGAGGGGTGCTGCTTACTGGATTGTTTACCCTGGCTTGCTTAGCTTGATGTCTTATAGAACCCAGGACTACCACACCTGGGATGGCACCACCCACAGTGGACTGGGCTCTCCTACCCTGACCACTAATTGAGAAAATGCTTTACAGCTGGATCTCATGGAGGCATTTCCTCAAGGGAGGCTCCTTTTTCTGTGATAACTTCAGCTTGTGTCAAGTTGACATACAAAATCAGCCAATATATCATCTTTAGTGGGTTGGACTCTCCCACATTAATCATGAATCAAGAAAGTGCTTCATGTGTTTTAGTGGAATGGTGGAACATCTTCTGGGTATATGCCCAGGCGTGGTATGGCCGAGTCTTCAGGTAGAACTATTTCCAACTTTCTGAGAAACTGTCAGACATTTCTAAAGTGTTTGAACAAGTTTTCTATCTGAGCAGGAATGGAGGAGCATTTTCCTTTCTCTAAATCCTTTCCAGCATGTGCTGTCACTTGAGTGACATTGATCTTAGCCATTCTGATTGGTGTAAGGTAGAATCTCAGGATTATCTTTATTTGCATTTCCCTGCTGAGTAAGGATGTTGAACATTTCTTTAAGGGCTTCTTAGCCATCTGAGATTCCTTTGTTGAGAATGGTTTGCTTAGACCTGTACTTTATATTTTAATTGGGTTATTTGGTTTGTTGGCTTCTAACTTCTTGAGTTATTTACATATTTTGGACATTAACCCTAGGTCCGAGGTAGGGTTAGTGAAGATGTTTTTTTTTAAATCTGTAGGCTGCCATTTTGTTCATAGAAGCTTTAACCAGAAACTAGAAACAATCCAATCCAATCAACTGAATAATGGATACAGAAAACGTGCTTCATTTACACAATGGCTTACTATTCAGCTATTAAAAACAAGGACATCATGAATTTTGCAGACAAATGGATAGAACCAGAAAATAGCATCCTGAGTGAGGTAACCCAGACCCAAAAGGACATGCATGGTATGTACTCACTAGTGAGTATATGTTAGGCATAAAATATAGGATACACATGCTACCACTCATAGATCCAAAGAAGTTAAACAAGAAGGAAGGCCCAAGAGAGAGAGAGAGTGCTTGAATCTCACTTAGGAGAGTGAATAAAATTATCATAGGAGGCAGAGGGATGGAGAGAATTGGGTAAGAGAAGCAATTTGGAGGAGAACTGGGGGTCAGGATCAGGTGTGGAGGGAGATAGGAGACATGGCCAGAGGGCCAGGAGAATTAATGGAAATCTACAGTTTCTGGGGATTGGGGATCTGGGGGGATCTCTAGGAAGTTCCAGAGACCAGGGATGGGYAGGCTACCAGGAGTCAGAGTGGGTAACATTAGCCTAGATGCCTAAGAGTGGGGACATAAAATCTGAAGAGATCTGTTCCTGTAGTTATGAAAGACCCCTAATGGAGGGACAAGGACACTGTGTTAATTAGGGTTTTACTGCTGTGAATAGACACCATGACCAAGGCAAGTCTTATAAAGGTCAACCATTTATCTGTTGCTGGCTTACAGGTTCAGAGGTTCAGTCCAGTATCATCAAGGCAGGAACACGGCAGTATCCAGACAGTCATGGTGCAGTGGGACCTGAGGGTTCTACATCTTCATCTGAAGGCTGCTAGCAGAATACTGGCACCTAGGCAGCTAGGGCAAGGGTATAAAAGCCCACACCCACAAGCCACACCTACTCCAACAAGGCCACACCTCCCAACCATATGACTCCCTGGGCTAAGTATGTACAAACTATCACATACCCACCCACAAAAATTTCAACCAATACTTGTCCTGTCTAAAGTAAATGCAGGCAAAAGATGGAGCAGATACTGAGGAATGGTCAACTAATAACCTGCCCAATTTGAGACCCATCTCATGGGCAAGCACAAATCTCTGATACTATCAATGATATTCTGTTATGCTCTAGAGCTCCAAAAGGCTCTACACAGCCTCTGAAACTGAAACAGATAAAGATACCCACAGCCAAACACTGGGACAGAGCTCTGGAAGATTTGGGGTAAAAGTTGAAAGCCTTTAAGGGGACAGATACTCCACAAAAAGACCAACAATCAACTAATCTGGACCTCAGAGACTACGACGCCAACCAAAGAGCATATACAGAATGGACCAAGACCCCCAACACATACATAGCAAAGGTGTATGTAACTCAGTATCCATGTGGGAACCATAGCAACGGGAGCAGGGGCTGTCCCTAAAGCCCCTAAATTCTGATTGCAAAATTCATTTCCCAACAGGGATGCTTTATCTGACCTAGGTGAGGGAGGATGTGCCTAATCTTGGTGTGCCAGGGTGGGGGTTGGATATCCAGAGGGAGCCCCACCTTCTCAGAGGAGCCGGGGAAGAGGATGAGGTAAGGACTCTCCTGTGAGGGTATTACAAGGAGAGTAATTTAGGCTGTAAATTAATTAATTAATCAATTAATTAAAAATAATATTAAGAAAGTGCTTAACTGGCATGGTAACAGGAAATTCCACAATTAAGGTTCCTTTTTTTTGTAGTTGACTATAGCTTTTGTCAAGTTGACAAAAACTAAGCAAAACAAAAAAAAATTATACAGTTTTTTCCTTAGAAAAGGAAACATTATAAATTTATAATAATTTTGTTTAGTGAAAAACTTGACAATTGTTTTCATTTGGCTTTCATTTTTTAGATATACCACACTATATAATTTTCATTTTTTTCAAATATTAGAAGATCAAGCAGGATACATTTTAAACTATTTACTTACAGACATGTCTAGTATATGTAATTTTGATAAATAGTAATAGAACTCTCACAGCCTTGAACAGAAACCCTTTGTATTATTTTATACTCTCTTTCCCTCTCTTTCTGTATTGACCACCCTTTCCCATCAACAATTTAATCCATTTCCCACTGAAAATACATTGGTACCAGGCATAGGAAGCCTGCTTTCACGCTGTCAGTTAGGGATGCCCAAGAGACTCCCAAACCAATGTAGGCTATTGTTATTGTCATTGGTTGCTTCCAAGAGGTTGAAATTGAGAGCTGGAMGTGAAGCCTGCTCCCTGGGGACTGAAGGTCCCATGATGGCTCAGTGTTATGGAGGAAGGGTCAAAGAAGCTTCAACCACAAATACCTCAAACATGAGAACAGCAGGAGTTGGTTACCTGCCTCTTCTAAACCTAGTGCTATAAAGCCAGCTCTCCAACCATCAAGCCTAGTAAGAATTTATTACCCTGACAATTATTAGGTTTCACTTCTTGTTTGACTTCATAAGGTGGTTTATTTTTCTTTTTCTTTTTTGTTTTTTATTTTTTT